>SNQJ01S0006405.1:438465-453721 GCA_010110895.2 Picea sitchensis
TTCCAATATGTCTTGATTGAATGAGCAAAACCCTAGGTTCATATACTCTGAAACCAAATGATATGAACCAAACTCCAAAAAATATCCAATGAATAATCCATTTTGAGGGGGAAACCTCCTTTTACAATATATGCAATGCACAAGACAATATGAGATGCATATACAAATGATTCTCCTTTATTATAAACATGAGATAAAGTGAGCATGATGTAACCTACAACTAAACCGGCCTAATCATGATAACTAATAAACTAATAGTAAATGAGTGTTAGGGCCTTAACATAGGACCTTAAGAGCCTTAACAATTCATATGTTGCATAGTGACTAGTTGAAAAAATTGTCTTTTCAAAATCAAAAGAAAATAAATCATATTTTTAAAAGGAAAACATATCATTTTTTAAAATAAAAGAGATTAAGCAAATGATATGGTTTATATCATTCAATGCTTTGCATAATGAAAAATAACAACCAGAATAACAAATCTTTGTCAAAATGAAATAAAAATGAATCATTATTTGAAATAAAAGAGATTAAACTTATGATGGGTTTATGTCATTAAATACACATTATTTTGCATTATGTATTATGACTAGTGGTTAAAAGGTTTGATCAAAACTAAAGGAAAAAATGTCCAAGGGCAAGAAAGGACCCCTTTTGAAACCATGAATCGTTTAACCCAAAAGATGATCGCACCTCTACCCATCAAACTTAAGGGATTTCTAAATGATGAAGGACCCCATTCTTGCACAATGAGCCTTGTTGAATAGACTTGTTTTTTTTTTCTCATGAGTTATCCTCTGCATTAAGCCCCATTTTTACATGGAAGAAATGAATTTTCTCAAGGGATTGGGAAAGATGTTTGATGTTCTTTAATATTGAGCTTATCTTGTTGCTAGAATTACTACCTTGGCCATTAATTGTTTGAATTTCCAACAACATGTCACCAATCTCCAATAATTTTGATATTCCTTCCTCCTTGGCCAAGGCAAGCCCACACCACAATGCATAGACTTCGAACAAATTGTTTGACATGTTCCCTATGCTCTAGACATAGTCCACTACTTCGTTTCCTTTGGGATCCACAATTGTACCAATTGTTAAGGTTTAGTTTCAAACAAGTTATAATTTTAAGTTTGAAAAAAATGGTGCTACTGGTAGCACTACTTTTCGATTCACCAGTTGAATTTAAGATTTTGGTTATAATGGTATTGGTTGAATAGAACATGGTTTCAAACAAGTTGTTCTTTTAACCTTTAATTTAAAAAGGAGTGTTTGTAGCAACACCACTTTGTGATTAGATAATTGATTTTTTATGAATTTTTAAAGTCATGGTTAAAAAATATTGTAATTTTAACCCCCCGCAAAGGATGATATTGAGAACACCACATATTGAAATGGAGGTAAAAACAATGAATAAATACTACATCTAGAAAAATATAACTCTAAAGGGTTATAATCAAGTCGATAACCATGTTTAAACTGGTGTTGGAATTTATGTCATTAAATACACACTATTTTTCATTATGCATTATGACTAACACAAAGGTTGATTGGTTGTGGTGTGAATATCCTTGTTGCTCAATTTTCTCATCCCCCTCTATGCAAAAATACAAAAAAATAAATCATTGGAAGTACCTCACAGTGCCCCTTTCACATGTCTTCCGAAACAAATGTCCATTATTAAGTTGGATACACTTAATATCTATGCCTATTGTAATTGTTTTTACGACATAAATACTTTTCTTCCAAAAAATTAATTCCACATTGGTTAAGAGATGTACTCCACAACAACATACAAGCTCCAATATACTATGGTCCTTATACCAATGGAGTTAGCCACAAGGAAGTGGTGCTGCATATTAACATGAGGTTTGATTGGTTGCACAGTGAATATCCTCATTGCTCAACCTCCCCCTTGATACAAAAAATATAAAAAAATTAATTAATATATATAACACAAAACAACATATAAAGTCCAATATATCTGATCCTTGTTCCAATAAATAAAAATAGAAATAAACAAGGGCTGCATGGCATCTTAGTCCCTGCTGAGTAGCCAACTAAATAGTCATGTTGATTGTTAAAATATGGATTGCAACAATTGTATTAGTTTCATGGCCACAAACCTTCTAAGAAAGGCAACAAGTAAGTGGATGTGTCATCATGCAACTTAGTCTATTACTTGGTAGGGATTAAAGTGCCATACAACACTTGTTTAATTGAAATATTATTACTCGGTAGGGATTAAGGTGCTATACAACACTTGTTTAATTGAAATATTATTTAGATGTGTTGATTTATGTATTGTTGCTTTCATCTAGTTAGTGCTTTTAAGATACCATTGTTGGAACTTTACGGGATTTTAAAATACTATTATTGAAAGATAAACACAATGTAGTTTGAAAAAATGCATAGAATAACACATTTATAATTTGATTCAAAGCCCACAAAGTGATTATGGAGTTATTATAATACACTTGTGATTATGGAGTTATTATAATACACTTGTAATTTATTACTAGATACTCAAAGTGAACCACATTTATAATTTGAACCAAAGCCAATGAAGTGATTATAATACATTTATAATTTGATGCAAAGATAACAAAGTGCTTTTATGGCTATTATAACAAGCATGAAAGCTGCTTAGCAGCTACTCCCTGCATTTAGTTTAAATTTATGCTATTGTGCAACAAGTTTAAATTTATGCTTTTTCTTTTGTTGTTGGTCTTGGAATTACGAAAACAAAGGTTGTCTCATGATTTAGACATTTATCATCTACATGTAAAACATTGGCTTCCTTTTATCTTCTTGTTTTACAGTTATGTCTCTATACTCGGTGCATACCAGTCCACAGTTTGTTGAGGGAAAGTCTCTCTTTCAGGAAATGCCTGTGAGTTCACAGCCATCAAGCACCTGATACTATCATGAAAACATTTTTTGCAAAAGCAAATGACACTACATGTTCTAACCCAAACTTTTGTAAAACTTTGAACTACATCTCTACAACAATTTGGTTCAATTTGGTTTGTAAACACGGATGCAAGTCTTTCATTTATCCAATCCAGAATGTAAACTCAAAATATCATCCATAGTTGCTGCAAAAAAATCATTTAGCCACTAAGTAAATCCAAGTAGTTAATTTAGCCACTTATCTAAGACACAAGTTACTATTTTTTGGAAATAAAGGGATGCTTGTATTTTTAATCAATAACTGTTATCAAATTAATAATTAAAAAAAAAACCTATGCATCTTTCTCTTATATCTTTCATAGAAACAAGTGCAACTTACATTTCTCATGCAATAAAGTAAAATGAAAGAGATCTGAAATAAAGTAAAATGAAAGAGATCTAGAATAGAGAATAACTTCATTTTAACTAGCACAACTTAAATTTCTCATGCCAAAAAGCAATAGAATAAAATCTAAATTAGAGAATAGCGCAACTCAAATTTCTCATGTCAAAAAATAATAGAATAAAATCTAAAATAGAGAATAACTTCATTTTAACTTTAAAATTAATAAAAATCTAGGTGAAAGGCCAATGATCTTGTGTAGAAAAGCGGTTGATAATAAAAATGGTAACAAGAATCAACGGATATAATAATGGAGACCATAATTGGAAATTATCAAAATCCATCTCACAAACAAGACATGTAAATTTGACAAAAAGATAATATTTGCAAAGCCCAATTACAACCTTGAACCATGGGAAAACATCTTTTGGACCACAGAGCTATGCGACATTGCATAATCCAGATGCAAAATCTGTTGGGAATGAGGTATTTCTAGAAATATAGTTGAAAGTAAAGAAGAGGATTATCTTTTTCATTCCCATCTTTTCATTTTATAATACCTAAGCAAGAGTGTGGGTAATGTAAAAAAATCGGTGTAAACGTCTCATGTCACTTTAAATTTTGTGTTATATCTTTATAGTTATGCTCAACATGAAGACTTCGAGGACCACGTTATTAATTATGGTGCAGTCGATTCACCCCGCACCTGAACACTGCATCGCATAGTTTCAAATTAAAAACAAGTTGTATCTAAGAAATACAATTTTAAGTAGTTTTGAAGCTTAAGATATTGATTTTAAAAGTTTTAAAATAAACATTACAGCATGTGAAATAGTTTTTAAAATTGGACTTCAATTCACTCCCATATATATATGGTGAATGTGACAAGTGTAGGGACTTTTTGAAAAGCAGTAGCCCATTGTTTTTTGTGTTTAATGCCCACTATCGCATGTGGCAGTCATCGTGGTTGTCTTCGCTTCCCTGCCTTTCATGAAAAGGTGAAATATTGCATAGTGACAATGGACAATGCCATGGGACAAATCTATGAGTTTCTCAGGCCCACACTAAAGGATACCATGGGATAGATTTGCTAGTTACTCAGGCCCACATAGAAGGATACGCCTTCAGAAATTACGGGTAATTACGTTAGTCTCTTATGGGATTACTTCTTCCCTGTTGCTAGTGGTTATGAAACTACAATCGTTGGTGCTTCTGCCACTAATCTTGAGGGCATGATACAAAGATATGTGTAGATCCTTTATCGAGAATAAATGAGGTAGTATTAGTTAAGAATTGTTAATTGAATCCTACTATGGTCTTCCGCACTTGTCCACTTCATGTTCGAAGCATCATTGCAAATAAATTTTCCCATAAAAACCTGCGACATCGTTTGCATTTGATTCTGCTCAACACTGCAGGTAAATAGGAAGTAAAACTATTTAGAAATAAATCTCAACATATATTTCGGATTGATAAGCTTGAGGAGGAACAACTGAGAAGCAAGGAACAACTAAAATCCACTTAAAGAAGAAAACCATTTTCTAGTGTTAATCTACAGGGGAAAGCAAATGGATCCATCTTCTTCTCCAGGGGTGGGGGTATCAGGGTTTTCATTACAACAGTGGAATAAAGAAAGAGTAACCTTTATCAGACCTATAATGTTGGTTGGTACCCGAGGGACTGATTCACTCTGCGTAGATTGACTGAGTGGCATCTATTGGAAGAATTTCATTTTTGTGAGTGGCATCTGGGAGTGGGAAGCATGTCGAGCCAACATAGGATCATCCCCCTACACCTCTATTGAAGGAAGCATCTTCGCCCCACATCTCCATCAAAGGTATGTAGTTCTCTCCATCACCTCCTCCTTCTCTTCTAAGCTTGTTTGTAACAGGAATCCATGCAGTCTTATCCTCTAAATCCTCTGTAAAGAAACACTACAAACTCAATGTTCCTTGTAATTTTTTGGGAAATAAAGCTACAGGTTAAATCTCTGGATTTCTTACAACATTATGGAAAGGAAGCAAAAAAATTCAGTTGTACTGTTTCTTACAAGCATGAAAAAATAGGCAATCTATGCAGTCTGGTTTAGAGAGTTTTTAAAGGTCTCACTAAGCATATAATCCACATGGATCCCTTTCCAGGTTTCTCTGCAAATTAACCAGTTCTTACAGTTTAATCCTGTAGTATGTTATAACGTTTTTAAATGGAAATTTTTATAGAGGAAACTCACCCATAGCAATTGCTAAGAACTATATTCCATGTTTTGAAATGTCGATTGTTTTTCATTTTATTTTGTATTCAATATTGCTCTAGTCAACAATAAATGATTCATTGTTTCCCAAGTAAAAAGAGAATATCGTTTTAGAGTTGAGATCGACATTCAAAGCATCAAATATTTATTCAAAGTAATAGCTTTTTGCACGATATTATAAGTTCATATATCATAGAAGAGTAGAGCAACAAGATTGGCAGATACAGTAGTGGTTGTTACTATGATTATTGTAGTAGTAGTTACATATCAAGGGAAGGCCTTGTAGCAATAGCATTTTCTGTTAGTGAAATGGAAACTGTAGCTTCCGGCTATGAATCCCTCATTTTGGTAAACATCTTTGCAATTGGTGCTTCTCACAAATTATCCTTTGATCTTGTCACTTGAGGTCTTGCAAGATACAAGATTGTCTACCACTTCCCCCTGCTTCACATTACATTAACTTGTCGCTTGGGTTCTTGTGACATACATGATTGTATTCCACTTCCACCTGCTTCACATTACATGTTTCCATTCACATCAACAAACATTTCAACAAGAAATGTTACAACAATCAATATATTTCAACAAGAAATGTTACAAAAATCAATATATAGAGCATTCCATCAACTCTTCCATTCTAGTGATAGTGAACGAATAAGTAGAATACAAGAGGAAGAGATTTACCAATGATTATAACGAGCAACACGAGCAAAAAAATAACGTTAAGTCTACTTCCAACTCCATGTTTTCCCTTATTAATCTCATTCTCTTTTTAATACACCACATACCTAAAAGTTTCAATAAATACCATCTAGCATTTTTAAAATAGTTGAAGTGAATACCCTATTGATATCAGTCCTAGACATGTTGAAATGGCCAGTAATAAGCACTATACAATTTAATGGTGTTACACAGTCAAATTTAAATAATTTTAGATTAAAAAATAAATGCACACAAAAAATTCAATACCTTAGAGCCACCATATCTTATTGATAGTCGAAGATCAGTCATCGGCTCTGGCTTTGAGAATAGTCACGTTGGATTCTTCTACATATTCTTGAGATCCCTGTGGGCTGGGACTTTGCCTCCCATCATTGAAGGACATTAATTCAACCCTCATATCCCCATGGGTTGGGACTTCGACTTCTCCTCCCCTCGTTGAAGGACATTCCTTAAACCCTCATCCCTCAGCTGGAGAAGGGACGTCCTCGTTGGTGTAGTTCGCAGGAGAAACAATTTGATGTTGGTTTCCAAAGAAACTATAATACACTAACATTTTATCATTGTGCATGGATATGTAAGGCCACAAATGAGGTGTAGAGTGTGCATGCAGATAGACACCTCCACGAACATGCATTGACTGGGACAACCATCGATTGCAGCAATTCCAGTACGTGGCTATTTTTTAAGTTTTTAAGTTTTAAATGATTTGTATTATCTAACAAATAGTCATAAAAATTTCAACACACCACGGGTAATTAAGTCACATCCCAACCTCTGACCCAATCATAAAATTCAAATTATCAAATTGAAAAATATAAAAATTATTTATTTATTCTAAAATAATAAAAAATAATACATTTATTTTTCATAACATGGTGAAACCTTTTAGAAAACTCCAAAATACACCTATTAATAAAAGAGATTGCACCAGTTAATAGGCGGTCAACTATGGTTGACCTCCAGGCAATTGCTAGAGTCCCTAGCCCGAGGCATAGACTAACTAGCCCGAGGCAGGGACTAATAACAATTAAGAAAGAAAATGAAGAAACATTTAAATACACACTCAAAAAGAAAATGAAGGAAAATTTAAATACACACTCAAAACATTTATATTTTGATGCATAGTGATTTTAAATTCATTATTTTAAATATTATGTCATGGAACAACTTTTAAAACAAATCGAATATTTCCTTCTATCACTCAATGTTTTTATTAGTCCCTGCCTGCGACAACAATCGTTTGACGGTCAACGATAGTTGACCGCCTATTACTTGATGCATTCTGCATTTTAGTTGGTGGGTTTTGCTATGCTCTTCAAAACATAATATCCAATATCCAAAGTTTCCTTCAACCATCTCCGAAATGATATAATAATTTTATTTATTTTAAAAATAAAAATTATATTTTTATTTATAAAATTTCAAAAACCAAACTTTTGATTGGATAATAGCCATGTGATATGACCATATTTCCCTGGTGTAAGTGAATATGTTTGAGCTAATTGTCAGTATTAATAATTCATTTAAAAATAAAATAAAATTGATTGGTGACTTTCTCGACTCAGACACTGTGGCTTGACACTGCAATTGAATGCTCTCACAGTGAGCAATTGAATGTCTGAAAATACAATTGAATTCTAAATGCTATGTTGCAGGTTCTTTGGAAGGGAAGGACATTCCACTTGGCAACCTTCTTGGGAAGGGAAGGACATTCCACTCGGCAACCTTCTTGGGAAGGGAAGGACATTCCACTTGGTGGCCTACATGCTCCACAACTTGCAAAACATAAGGCACATTGCGGCCTTCAAAACTTAACTTACAAAAAGATGGACAAACAATTCCATCCTATAAAAGATAAAATATGACCCTGAAGGGAAAGATGCATAAAGAATAAATGACCATTAATCCTCACCATCTAATTCGAGCTATGGTGAAAGGTTGTTGTTGAAAATCTGTTTTGAATTTCGGCCATCTAATTCGAGCTATGGTGAAAGTTCGACCCGCTAATTCAAGCTATGGTGAAAGGTTGTTGTTAAAAATCTGTTCTAAATTTCGGCCATCTAATTTGAGTTATGGTGAAAGGTTGTTTTTGAATATTTGTTCTGAATTTCGACTGAATGGTATTGTTATTGTCTTCATTATCCAGAAAAATTGATCTATGGTGAAAGGCTGTTGTTGAAAATCTGTTCTGAATTTCGACTGAATGGTATTGTTATTGTCTTCATTAGCCAAAAAAAACTCTGAAAAATCCAATTAGTTACAACATATGAATGTGTATTATGAATTTTATTAAGGTACCTTGCATTTTTTAGTAGGGACCCAGCTGAATACATAGCTCCCAAGCTTGGTTTTGTGCCTCCTCAGCCCTTCTTCTGCTTGCACTAGCAGCGGGGTTCATACCTTTGGGCATTGAGAAACCCATTAGCGGATTCCCAACACCACATTGCCCTGACTAAGCCATCGTAGGGCACACTACATTCTCTACTTATGCGTGCTTAGATAAAGAAATTACCGCTAGCCAAATAAATGGATTTACCCACCTTGACCAAGTATCTATAAGTGTCAGATCGTTAAGAGCAAGTACGATATAGTTTATGGATGGATAAGAGCTCCCTGGATGATTAAGAGTGGAAAGGAGGCCACTCCCTTTACGAGTTCTTGCTCGTCGGGATCAACCTGAACCTTTACAATATTGGTGTCGGCTCCACATCATAGCTGGATCAGATTAGGTTAGTCCTTGGTTGGATGCTCACTGCACCATTAGATGGTCAAATCCTTGAGCTACTATACATGGATGCTCGCTTAGATAAGGAAGTAGCCCAATGATATTGGTAAACACCTTGGCCATAACGTCTTGCTAGCCAAATGCAGCTGCTATACATGCTTTGTCGCCCACCTTACCTATGCTAATACACTTAGTAGCCATGATTAACTAGGTTAGGTTATGACTCATCATTTATACTTTACATTTTTGGCATCTGAGTTACCTGTAAAAACATAATGAGATACATAAAGAGAAAGAGAGAGCTCCTATACATGCTCACTTAGATAAAGATACAAATAAATACTGTTGTTGGGTAAGCCAGGTGTCGGCTCTTAATAGCAACACACATCTTTGTGGCCGCTTCACAACTACCTGTACGATTATTAGTCTCACCAAACATGGAGGATACTTACATGCATAGATTAGGAATGAATGTTACTGGGATTGCCCTTAGATAATGAAAGAGACAAATTCACATTTATCACCTCATGCCAGGAGCTCTTGATTGGTAGCCGCTCATAATATCTCCTGTACATCTTGGTGGTTGCATCACTATTACCTGTACTACGATAATTAGTTATACTAACGCTTGCTTAATGAAGTGATGGATACTGGTTGTTTCCGAATGAAGTAAGCTACCAAAGTCTTAAGGATGTTGATCTGTCTACAATAAAACTCCTAATTATTCAATTTGGCCACTAAATCATTAAAAATTCCTAATTTATCGAGAGCCATTAAATCCCAGAAAACCTTGCATGTATATAAAACCAGTGTTCACAGGAAACAATGCTCACAATGTGAAGTGGATCCATTCAAACTTAGGAACTGCAAATTTATGTTCATTACAATGCTCAGGATGTTGTGAATCCGCTCCTTCGGCTGGAATATGATGGCAGAAGTGGCATCATACATTCAAGTGTGGAGATGAGATATTAAACCCTTCTTTGACCGACTTTTCTAATGAGTGCAACCTCTCAACAGTTGAAGAAACATTGATAGCCTTTGTCTTTTAGGTAGGAATAGGTGGGAGGATACCAATGGTCATCGTTGAGGATGATCCGTAGCCTAGGCTTGAGGACGTCCCTGGAGTTTATATACATCTAGCTATCCATATTGTTCCCCCTACAGAATGTATGCATCAAAAAATTGTGGGAATCCGACCAGGCTTACTAACCATGGGCGAGCTTACAGAGGGAGGATCAAAGCCAACTAAGTGTGATGTATGCAAACTAAGTGGATTTGATGTATGGGGAACATGCATGCAAAGCAAGTGGAAGTTAGATGCAAGACTATCCACTAACCTTCTCCAAATCAGTTCATATATTGTGACATGTTACATGTTTGCATGTTTGGGCCGATTCTAAAACCGTCGATCTCAGAAAGATGAGTACGTGTCTTCAAATAGACCCATTATTCATTTTAAATAAATAAAATAACAAGGATTTTAATATTAAAATAATTTTATTTTTATTTTTGTAGTTTAGTAACTGCTATGAAGTACTTCATGAAACTGTAAAATTCCTCATGAAATCACATACAACCTTTGATGACTGCAGGCTGTATCTTCACTGTAATCAGGCCATGTAAGGTTTAAAAAATCAACTTCGAATTGATTAAATTAAAAATTTGGATTGCAAATTCAATAGCAACTGAATTTTCCATAAGCTTTGATCAACGAGAAAAGAGAAAAATGTCATCATTCCCACTACACCCTACCATTTCCTATCAAGATCTTATTCTTCTTGATGTTTTCCCTTAATACTTGATAGCGCTCCTCTCCATCGTCCATCTAAATAAACCCAAGTTTTTTATCAAATCTTTATAGTGAGGTCTTTTATCGAAAGCATGTCTTCCATAACGCTTGGCACAACCGTGGCCATTTTCTCATTTATCCTTTAGTGCTTGAAATCTCACTAAGTTCATGTCTTTGAGATTTACCCCTTTTTTTTGCAAGTCTGTCCTACATCTTCATGATTGGAGTCGTTCTTGGAACTACTAGCAATGGCGATGCTCTGGACGAAAGTTTCTCGTACTTTATGGTTCTCTCTCTGAAATTAAATCAGTATTATCTACACTGCCAAGAAGAATAAGTGTATATTAAGATTATGAATTGTTACTTTCTCTCTAAATTGCTACTATTTAAGCTTTGAAATAGAATAAGAGGATTTACTGGTGAAATATTGTGCTACCTTTAACATTCATTGTGAGTGTTTACACGATTGATTGGTCCTTCATTGATTTCGACCTTGACTTGATTTCACTGTAAATGTATTCATGTTATAGCGTGGTTGCACCCCCTTAAACGAAGGGGCTTGTTTCTTTGCAACTCGTCTTGTTTCTATTTTATTCAAAGGGGATCAAATATTTCCTTTTATCACTCAATGTCTTTATGTCATTCATGGCAATGATTTTGCATTAAAAAAACATTAACCCATAATTTGGCGGCACGTAACATGAGGTCGGTGGTTAGCATTATTCAATGAAAAAAAAAATCGTCTTTTATGTGGGGGAAAATCCGAAAGAAAAGGAATCATCTTTTTAAAGCGAAATGGAATGGTCTTTCAGATGAAAGAGACTAAACACTTCATGTGGCGTGTCACATGATCGGTGGCCAACAATATTCAATGAAATCAAAATCAAAAGAAAAGGAATCATATTTTCTATGGGGGAAAAACCAAAATAAAATGTATCATCTTTTTAAAGAAGAATGGAATGGTATTTCAGATGAAAGAGACTAAATGCATCATGTGGCGTGTCACATGGTCGGTGGCCAACCGTATTCAACAAAATCAAAATCAAAAGAAAAGGAATCGTCTTTTCTGTGGGGGAAAAATCGAAAGAAAATGAATCATCTTTTTAAAGCGCAATGGAATGGTCTTTCAAATGAAAGAGACTAAATGCATCATGTGGCGTGTCACATGGTCGGTGGCCAACAGTATTCAATGAAATCAAAATCAAAAGAAAAGGAATTGTCTTTTATGTGGGGAAAAAATTGAAAGAAAATGAATCATCTTTTTAAAGTGGAATGGAATGGTATTTCAGATGAAAGAGACTAAACGTGTCATGTGGCGTGTCACATGGTTGGTGGCCAACAGTATTCAACGAAATCAAAATCAAAAGAAAAGGAATCGTCTTTTATGTGGGGGAAAAACTAAAAGAAAATGAACTATCTTTTTAAAGCGGAATGGAATGGTCTTTCAGATGAAAGAGACTAAACGTGTCATGTGGCATGTCACATGGTCGGTGGCGAGCCGTATTCAATGAAATCAAAATCAAAAGAAAATGAATCGTATTTTCTGTGGGGGAAAAATCGAAAGAAAATGAATCATCTTTTTAAAGCAGAATGGAATGGTCTTTCAGATGAAAGAGACTAAACGAATCATGTGGCATGTCACATGATCGGTGGACAGGGGAAAAATCGAAAGAAAAGGAATCATCTTTTTAAAGTAGAATGGAATGGTCTTTCAAGTGAAAGAGACTAAACGTGTCATGTGGCGTGTCACATGGTCGGTAGCCAATAGTATTCAACGAAATCAAAATCAAAAGAAAAGGAATTGTTTACTCTGTGGGGGAAAAACCGAAAGAAAAGGAATCATCTTCTTAAAATGTAATGGAATGGTCTTTTAGATGAAAGAGACTAAACGTGTCATGTGGCGTGTCACATGGTCAGTGGCGAGCCATATTCAACGAAATCAAAATCAAAAGAAAAGGAATCATCTTTTCTGTGGGGGGAATAACCGAAAGAAAAGGAATCATCATTTTAAAGCGGAATGGAATGTCCTTTTAGATGAAAGAGACTAAATGCATCATGTGGCGTTTCACATGGTTGGTGGCCAATAGTATTCAACGAAATCAAAATCAAAAGAAAAGGAATCGTCTTCTCTGTGGGGGTAAAACCGAAAGAAAATGAATCATCTTTTTAAACCAGAATGGAAGGGTCTTTCAGATGAAAGAGACTAAACGCGTCATGTGGCGTGTCACATGGTCGGTGGCCAATAGTATTCAATGAAATCAAAATCAAAAGAAAAGGAATCGTCTTCTCTGTGGGGGAAAAACCGAAAGAAAATGAATAATCTTTTTAAAGTGGAATGGAATGGTATTTTAGATGAAAGAGACTAAACGCGTCATGTGGCATGTCACATGGTCAGTGGCCAGCCGTATTCAACGAAATCAAAATCAAAAGAAAATGAATTGTATTTTCTATGGGGGGAAAACTGAAAGAAAAGGAATCATCTTTTTAAAGAGGAATGGAATGGTCTTTTAGATGAAAGAGACTAAACGCATCATGTAGCATGTCACATGGTCGATGGCCAGCAGTATTCAACGAAATCAAAATCAAAAGAAAAGGAATTGTCTTTTATGTGGGGGAAAAACTTAAAGAAAATGAATCATCTTTTTAAAGTGGAATGGAATGGTCTTCAGATGAAAGAGACTAAACGCATCATGTGGCATGTCACATGGTCAATGGACAGAAGTATTCAACGAAATCAAAATCAAAAGAAAAGGAATCGTCTTTTCCGTGGGGGAAAAACCGAAAGAAAATGAATCATTTTTTTAAGTGGAATGGAATGGTCTTTTGGATGAAAGAGACTAAACGCGTCATGTGGCGTGTCACATGGTCAATGGCAAGAAGTATTCAACGAAATCAAAATCAAAAGAAAATGAATCGTCTATTGTGTGGGGGGAAAACCCAAAGAAAATGAATCATCTTTTTAAAATGAAATAGAATGGTCTTTGAGATGAAAGAGACTAAATGTGTCATGTGGCGTGTTACATGGTCAGTGGCCAACAATATTCAATGAAATCAAAATCAAAAGAAAATGAATCGTCTTTTATGTGGGGGAAAAACCGAAAGAAAAGGAATCATATTTTTAAAGTGGAATGGAATGGTCTTCAGATAAAACAGACTAAATGTGTCATGTAAAATCAAAAGAAAAGGAATCGTCTATTATGTGGAATGGAATGGTGTTCAGATGAAAGAGACTAAATGCGTCATGTAAAATCAAAAGAAAAGGAATCATCTATTATGTGAGGGAAAAACCCAAAGAAAATGAATCATCTTTTTAAAACAAAATGGAATGGTCTTTGAGATGAAAGAGACTAAATGTGTCATGTGGCGTGTCACGTGGTTAGTGGCCAACAATATTCAACGAAATCAAAATCAAAAGAAAATGAATTGTCTTTTCTGTGGGGGGGAAACCAAAAGAAAATGAATCATCTTTTTAAAGTGGAATGGAATTGTCTTCAGATGAAAGAGACTAAATACGTAATGTAAAATCAAAAGAAAAGGAATCGTCTATTATGTGGAATGGAATGGAATGGTCTTCAGATGAAAGAGACTAAACACGTCATGTAAAATCAAAAGAAAAGGAATCGTCTATTATGTGAGGGAAAAACCCAAAGAAAATGAATCATCTTTTTAAAACAAAATGGAATGGTCTTTGAGATGAAAGAGACTAAACATGTCATGTGGCGTGTCACATGGTCAGTGGCCAACAATATTCAACGAAATCAAAATCAAAAGAAAATGAATCGTCTTTTCTGTGGGGGAAAAATCGAAAGAAAAGGAATCGTCTTTTTAAAGTGGAATGGAATGGTCTTCAGATGAAAGAGACTAAACGTGTCATGTAAAATAAAAAAGAAAATGAATCGTCTGTTATGTGGGATGGAATGGTCTTCAGATGAAAGAGACTAAACGAGTCATGTAAAATCAAAAGAAAAGAAATCGTCTATTATGTAAGGGAAAAACCCAAAGAAAATGAATCATCCTTTTAAAATGAAATGGAATGGTCTTTGAGATGAAAGAGACTAAATGCGGCATGTGAATCAGTAAATGCAGTGCCCCACTAAGAGAAGAAATTGCCATACATTAATTCAATTTTGTTTATTATGTGAGGGCAAAACAAGAAAATGAATCTTCTTTTTAAAATGAAATGGAATGGTCTTTGAGATGAAAGAGACTAAACAGGTCATGTGAATCAGTAAATGTAGGTGCCCCATGAAGAGAAGAAATCGCCAGACATTAATTCAATTTTTCTGAGATGAAAGAGACTAAACGTGTCATGTGGAGGGGTGTCACACAGTGATCAAATTTGAAGGGTGGGTTTTAATTTCAGTGAGAAGGGTATATACTTATGCAACCCTTCGACAATGAAAAGTTTTCAAAAAAAATAGATTTTAATTGACAACAATAAATTAAGTACACACTTCACAAAAAAATATG
>SNQJ01S0006405.1:475038-494176 GCA_010110895.2 Picea sitchensis
TCATGTATATTCATTTTTGATTAATATAATTCTCTGATTTATGGAGCAAAAAATTTCTCTCATCTCTTGAATATCAACAAATTGTATGTGTTCAATTTAACTAGAATTCTAGATCTATCGGGGTTTCTGCAGGAATTCTACATCCTTGGGGCTACATCCACAAAGATTTGTCTCTTCGACTCTTTTATTTATCTTTATGCAAAATCTGGGCTCCACGCATTACATATCTTGGCTTACAATAAAAAAGGAGGGAAGTACCCTTTGTGAGGTGAACTAGACCACACCAGGCTCCACAACCTATGACCTAACCCTAAAAAACTAGCTTATTTAGACAAAACTAGTATCTCCTTGACCCCTCAATCAACAATATAATGAACACAACCTCTACTTAGACCTCCTAGGTATTTATTTATACTATTCTATTGGCTTATCGCCATTATGTGCATGTCCAAAACCCTAACCCTAACATGGCTAGGTCTTCTGGCATGTGCACCACACTGCTTTTCCTCCATCTTCCGTGTGCTTCTTTTACTCCTTTCTCTGCATGTTTCTTTTCCTTCTTTTTCTGCATGATGATTTTCCACCACCTATGACGTGTGCTCCAAAAATAGAATTCTCTTTCCCAAAATATGCCTGTGCCAACATGGGGCTAGGGCTCCACAAAAGGAAAAGGGGACTATGAATTGAGAGGAAAAGGGGGCTAGGACTTGAGAGGAAAAGGGGCTAAGTCAAGGGGGCTTAAGCCAAGGAATACAATAATATTATTTCTAAGTCCTAAGTCTTTATATTATTATGTTATCCTAAATTTATAAGTGAGGGGAGTGAATCACCAAATGGAGTAAAAGTAGTTCCTTGAGTGCCATGTGTCAAGATAGGAACATCCATATATAATTTTGGGAATTTAGTGTAATTCTCATCCATTTGAATCCAATATTCCACTCCATCATTCATATTATTTCCTGGAGAGTGGGAGTTGTGAAGCTGTTGTTACCCTATAAATCCTTGGTGGTTTGGGTTGAAGAAGCAAGTTGTCAGGCCTATGGAGCATTCTCTTTAGGTGAGAGAATTGTTGGGAATAGGTTTCCTTTTGTGTTGGCCTAATTGATGATGTAACTCTTTGAGCAACATTGTGTTCCAAGTGCCACAAAACTCTGAGACTTCTTGGATGGCTTGTTACTAAATCCCTGGAAGGGAAGTGAGATAGTCGAAGGACTGTGGAGTAGTGAAGGGGTACACCTCCTTGGGTGGGATAGGTTGTGGAGAATGAAATAATGTGAGGTGGGAATGCTGCTAGAGTTGGTGCCATTGGCCTTGTCTTGAATTTGTGTGTTGTTGGACCTTAGTTTGGATTAGGTAGCCTTTTCCTTGGTGGAGTCGTATCCCCAACTCAGGGGTGACCTACTGTTGAGATTGAATGAACAAGAGAGTCTATGGATGGAGGAAGGTCTGAGGTCTGCATCTAATTGGTGATTTTCATTAAAATATAAGTGTCTTTTATGTGTTAATATGTTGAATAATGTGTGTGTTATTAATTTTAATTCTATTATGTTATAATTGTAAATAATTATGCATGGATTATATACTATTAGGAATGCATAATTGTGTTCAGATGCTGGCATATTAATTAATTAAGGGTATAAGAGAACTAATGGACTGAATTGGAGAAAAAATAAAAAATTCAGTGCATGACAAAGTCGGGTTTTTAGTGACAGTGCCTAGGTGGGGCTCGGGGATCGTTACAAAAGTATTATTGTTCCCAAACTTTTTCATGTTGTGCTTCTAAGTCTATTGTAAATAAACTCCAAGTATAATGATAAGAATGGGGCTTTCTTTTGAGTACCCATTGATACCATTGATAGGGTTTTATCTCAAAGTACAAGGTTGTTATGGAAATCTCTTTCTTATCATCCATAATATTATGCAATTCAAATTATTTCTCTATTTGGTTCACCCATGTAAAGACTTATGTTCCATCAAACTAATGTAATTCAGCCTTAGGAAAGTTGACTCCCTTATGGACCCATCCATAATTAAATACACTATTAGAGTTAAATCCACTTGAAAAGTGATTATTATTGGAAGGTTGTTCAACATGAATACTACCTTTATTTTCAAGATTCTCTTCGGTCACACTGTCACTTTTAGGGAGCCTCCCATCTAGGGTTTTTAATATGGAAATTTTCAATTCATCCATCTTCTTTTCCAATTGATCCTTATTTTCATCTATCTTCTTTTTTATTTGTTCCATCTTCTTTTACATCTCTTGAATTTTTCTTTGTGTGTTTACCACCTCATTTCTTGTTATTGACCTAGCACTCAAATCATTAAGTNCTTCTTTTCCAATTGATCCTTATTTTCATCTATCTTCTTTTTTATTTGTTCCATCTTCTTTTACATCTCTTGAATTTTTCTTTGTGTGTTTACCACCTCATTTCTTGTTATTGACCTAGCACTCAAATCATTAAGTTGGTCCTCCAATTTGGATAACTTGTTATGTATCTCCTCATTTTCTTCATGAGTTATAGATGAGATTTCTGGAGGTTTAATTGGTGTTGTAATTTTTTTTGGAGACATGTGCGATAACAATAATAATACTCCTCTATTTTCTCTTTATCATAAATTTTGAATCACCAAAAATAGATCTTCCAATAAAAATTTATGCCAATTGTAAGTCACGTACCTTAACAACCCTATTTGTTTAGACTGTCTTGCTGGATGATCTTTTTCCTGATGTATCTTTGAAATTTTGACTCTTTTGAGTCTGAAATTTTGGTCTTTGGTACTCTGGTATGTCTTCTCTACAATGAAAAAGGTCTGAACATGATTTGATGTGCCAAGATAAAGTTATGGTAACTGTCCCAAAACTTGTTGATTCTTATCCATTTCCAAATAGATAACTTGTATGGTATGCCACGTGCCCAATAATTCAAATATGATTTTGAAATTTTAAACTAAAATAATATTATTTGTATTATTTTCAAAGGAAATGTGCAACTCAATTTGGACTTTCCAAGCTTCAAATATGTCACTTCTACCAATAACACATGTTTGAGACTATTTTTAGGGCTAGTCAAATACCCCTACCTTCCGCAGCCTATATCTTAGAAATTAAAGTGATCCAAAACATGAAAGTTGTATTACAAGTACTTCATTGTGTTTCCTCGAGGTCCTGGAAATTTCATAGTTTGAAACTATTCTAAAAAACAATTATAGCAAAAATTCCTAGATGTCTCATTCGAAATTGATTTCAAGACTAGTCACAAACCCTAACTTCCACAAGCTATATCTCTGAAAGTGTAATGAAACAATACTTAAAAGTTTTACCACATGTACCTCAATATGTCTTCTAGATCTCCTAAACAATTTGATGTCTGAAATGTCCCAGAAAAAAACAATTATATCAAAAATTCCAATATGTCTTGATTGAATGAGCAAAACCCTAGGTTCATATACTCTGAAACCAAATGATATGAACCAAGCTCCAAAAAATATCCAATGAATAATCCACTTTGAGGGGCAAACCTCCTTTTACAATATATGCAATTCACAAGACAATATGAGATGCATATACAAATGATTCTCCTTTATTATAAACATGAGATAAAGTGAGCATGATGTAACCTACCACTAAACCGGCCTAAAAGGACCTTAAGGGCCTTAACAATTCTTATGTTGCACAGTGACCAGTTGAAAAAATTGTCTTTTCAAAATCAAAAGAAAATAAATCATATTTTTAAAAGGAAAACATATCATTTTTTAAAATAAAAGAGATTAAGCAAGTGATATGATTTATATCATTCAATGCTTTGCATAATGAAAAATAACAACCATAATAACAAATCATTGTCAAAATGAAATAAAAATGAATCATTATTTGAAATAAAAGAGATTAAACGTGTGATGGGTTTATGTCAATAAATACACATTATTTTGCATTATGTATTATGACTAGTGATTAAAAGGTTTGATCAAAACTAAAGGAAAAAGTTCCCAGGGGCATGAAAGGACCCCTTTTGAAACCATGAATCGTATAACCCAAAAGATGATCACACCTGTTGAATAGACTTGTTTTTTTTTTTTCCCATGAGTTATCCTCTGCATTAAGCCCCCTTTTTACATGGAAGAAATGAATTTGATCAAGGGATTGGGAAAGATGTTTGATGTTCTTTAATATTGAGTTTATCTTGTTGCTAGAATTACTACCTTGGCCATTAATTGTTTGAATTTCAGCAACAAGTCACCAATCACCAATAATTTTGATATTCCTTCCTCCTTTGTCAAGGCAAGCCCACACCACAACACATAGACTTCGACCAAATTGTTTGAAATGTTCCCCATGCCCTAGACATAGTCCACTACTTCGTTTCCTTTGGGATCCACAATTGCACCAATTGTTAAGGTTTAGTTTCAAACAAGTTATAATTTTAAGTTTGAAAAAAAATGGTGCTACTGGTAGCACTACTTTTCGATTCACCAGTTGAATTTAAGATTTTGGTTATAATGGTATTGGTTGTATAGAACATGGTTTCAAACAAGTTGTTCTTTTAACCTTGAATTTAAAAAGGAGTGTTTGTAGCAGCACCACTTTTTGATTAGATGGTTGAATTTTTATGAATTTTTAAAGTCATGGTTAAAAAATATTGTAATTTTAACCCCCCGAAAAGGATGACATTGAGAACACCACATATTGAAATGGAGGTAAAAACAATGACTAAATACTACATCTAGAAAAATATAACTCTAAAGGGTTATAATCAAGTCCACAACCATGTTTAAACTGGTGATGGAATTTATGTCATTAAATACACACTATTTTGCATTATGCATTATGACTAACACAAAGGTTGATTGGTTGTGGTGTGAATATCCTTATTGCTCAATTTTCTCGTCCCCCCCTATGAAAAAATACAAAAAAAAAAATCATTGGAAGTACCTCACAGTGCCCCTTTCACATGTCTTCTGAAACAAATGTCCATTATTAAGTTGGATACACTTAATATCTATGCCTATTGTAATTTTTTTTACGACATAAATACTTTTCTTACAAAAAATTAATTCCACATTGGTTAAGAGATGTACTCCACAACAACATACAAGATCCAATATACTATGGTCCTTATACTAATGGAGTTAGCCACAAGGAAGTGGTGCCACATATTAACATGAGGTTTGATTGGTTGCACAATGAACATCCTCATTGCTCGGCCTCCCCCTTGATACAACAAATATAAAAAAATTAATTAAAATATATAACACAAAACAACATATAAAGTCCAATATATTTGATCCTTGTTCCAATAAATAAAAATAGAAATAAACAAGGGTTGCATGGCATCTTAGTCCCTGCCAAGTAGCCAACTAAACTGTCATGTTGATTGTTAAAATATGGATTGCAACAATTGTATTAGTTTTATGGCCACGAACCTTCTAAGAAAGGCAACAAGTAAGTGGATGTGTCAGCATGCAACTTAGTCTATTACTTGGTAGGGATTAAAGTGACATACAACACTTGTTTAATTGAAATATTATTACTCGGTAGGGATTAAGGTGCCATACAACACTTGTTTAATTGAAATATTATTTAGATGTGTTGATTTATGTATTCTTGCTTTCCTCCGGTTAGTGCTTTTAAGATACCATTGTTGGAACTTTATGGGATTTTAAAATACTATTATTGAAGGATGAACACAATGTAGTTTGAAAAAATGCATAGAATAACACATTTATAATTTGATTCAAAGCCCACAAAGTGATTATAGAGTTATTATAATACACTTGTAATTTATAACTAGATACTCAAAGTGCACCACATTTATAATTTGACCCAAAGCCAATGAAGTGATTATAAAGTTATTATAATACATTTATAATTTGATGCAAAGATAACCAAGTGATTTTATGACTATTATAACAAGCATGAAAGCTGCTTAGCAACTAGTCCCTGCATTTAGTTTAAATTTATGCTATTGTGCAACAAGTTTAAATTTATGCCTTTTCTTTTGTAGTTTGTCTTGGAATTATGAAAACAAAGGTTGTCTCATGATTTAGACATTTATCGTCTACATGTAAAACATTAGCTTCCTTTTATCTTCTTGTTTTAGAGTTATGTCCCTATACTCGATGCATATTAGTGCACAGTTTGTTGAGGGAAAGTCTCTCTTTCAGGAAATGCCTGTGAGCTCACAACCATCAAGCACATGATACTATCATGAAAACATTTTTTGCAAAAGAAAATGACACTACCTGTTCTAACCCAAACTTTTGTAAAACTTTCAACTACATCTCTACAACAATTTGGTTCAATTTGGTTTGTAAACATGGATGCAAGTCTTTCATTTATCCAATCCAGAATGTAAACTCAAAATATCATCCATAGTTAGTTGCTGCAGAAAAATCATTTAGCCACTAAGTAAATCCAAGTAGTTAATTTAGCCACTTATCTAAGACACAAGTTACTATCTTTTGGAAATAAAGGGATGCTTGTATTTTTAATCAATAACTGTTATCAAATTAATAATAAAAAAAAAACCTATGCATCTTTCTCTTATATCTTTCATAGAAACAAGTGCAACTTACATTTCTCATGCAATAAAGTAAAATGAAAGAGATCTAAAATAAAGTAAAATGAAAGAGATCTGAAATAGAGAATAACTTCATTTTAACTAGCACAACTTAAATTTCTCATGCCAAAAAACAATAGAATAAAATCTAAATTAGAGAATAGCGCAACTTAAATTTCTCATGTCAAAAAATAATAGAATAAAATCTAAAATAGAGAATAACTTCATTTTAACTTTAAAATTAATAAAAAGCCAGGTGAAAGGCCAATGATCCTGTGTAGAAAAGCGGTTGATAATAAAAATGGTAACAAGAATCAACGGATATAATAGTGGAGACCATAATTGTAAATGATCAAAAGCCATCTCACAAACAAGAAATGTAAATTTGACAAAAAGATAACATTTGCAAAGCCCAATTACAACATTGAACCATGGGAAAACCTCTTTTGGACTGCAGAGCTATGCGACATTGCATAATCCAGATGCAAAATCTATTGGGAATGAGGTATTTCTAGAAATATAGTTGAAAGTAAAGAAGAGGATTATCTTTTTCATTCCCATCTTTTCATTTTATAATACCTAAGCAAGAGTGTGGGTAATGTAAAAAAATCGATGTAAACGTCTCATGTCACTTTAAATTTTGTGTTATATCTTTATAGTTATGCTCAACATGAAGTATTCGAGGACCACGCTATTAATTATGGTGCAGTCGATTCACCCCACACCTGAACATTGCATCACATAGTTTCAAATTAAAAACAAGTTATATCTAAGAAATACAATTTTAAGTAGTTTTGAAGCTTAAGATATCAATTTTAAAAGTTTTAAAATAAACATTACAACATGTGAAATAATTTTTAAAATTGGACTTCAATTCACTCCCATATATATATGGGGAATGTGACAAGTGTCAAGACTTTTTGAAAAGCAGTAGCCCATTGTTTTTTGTGTTTAATGCCCACTGCCGCATGTGGCAGTCATCGTGGTTGTTTTCGCTTCCCTGCCTTTCATGAAAAGGTGAAACATTGCACAGTGATAATGGACAATGCCATGGGACAGATCTACGAGTTGCTCAGGCCCACACTGAAGGATACCATGGGACAGATTTGCTAGTTACTCAGGCCCACATAGAAGGATAAGCCCTAAGAAATTACGAGTAATTACGTTAGTCTCTTATGGGATTACTTCTTCCCCGTTGCTAGTGGTTATGAAACTACGATCGTTGGTGCTTCTACCACTAATCCTGAGGGCATGATACAGAGATATGTGTAGATCCTTTATCGAGAAGAAATGAGGTAGTATTAGTTAAGAATTGCTAATTGAATCCTGCTACGGTCTTCCTCACTTGTCCACCTCATGTTCGAAGCGTCATTGCAAATAAATTTTCCCATAAAAACCTGCGACATCCTTTGCATTTGATTCTGCTTAACACCGCAGGTAAATAAGAAGTAAAACTATTTAGAAATAAATCTCAACATATTTTTCTGATTGATAAGCTTGAGGAGGAACAACTGAGAAGCGAGGAACAACTAAAATCCACTTAAAGAAGAAAAACATTTTCTGGTGTTAATCTGCAGGGGAAAGAAAATGGATCCATCTTCTGCTCCAGGGGTGGGGGTATCGCGGTTTTCATTACAACAGTGGAATAAAGAAAGAGTAACCTTTATCGGATCTGTAAGGTTGGTTGGTACCTGAGGGACCGATTCATTCTGCGTAGATTGACTGAGTGGCATCTATTGGAAGAATTTCATTTTTGTGAGTGGCGTGTGGGAGTGGGAAGCATGTCGAGCCAACATAGGATCATCCCCCTACACCTCTATCAAAGGAAGCATCTTCGCCCCACATCTCCATCAAAGGTATGTAGTTCTCTCCGTCACCTCCTCCTTCTCTTTTGAGCCTGTTTGTAACAGGAATCCATGCAGTCTTATCCTCTAAATCCTCTGTAAAGAAACACTACAAACTCAATGTTCCTTGTAATTTTTTGGGAAATAAAGCTACAAGTTAAATCTATGGATTTCTTACAACATTATGGAAAAGAAGCAAAAAAATTCAGTTTTACTGTTTCTTACAAGCATGAAAAAATAGGCAATCTATGTAGTCTGGTTTAGAGAGTTTTTAAAGGTCTCACTAAGCATATAATCCACATGGATCCCTTTCCAGGTTTCTATGCAAATTAACCAGTGCTTACAGTTTATTCCTGTAGTATGTAATAACCTTTTTAAATGGAAATTTGTATAGAGGACACTCACCCATAGCAATTGGTAAGAACTATATTCCATGTTTTGAAATGTCAGTTGTTTTTCATTTTATTTTGTATTCAATATTGCTCCAGTCAACAACAAACGATTCATTGTTTCCCAAGTAAAAAGAGAATATCGTTTTAGAGTCGAGATCGACATTCGAAGCATCAAATATTTATTCAAAGTAATAGCTTTTGCACGATATTATAAGTTCATATATCATAGAAGAGTAGAGCAACAAGATTAACAGATATAGTAGTGGTTGTTACTATGATTATTGTAGTAGTAGTTACACATCAAGGGAAGGGCTTGTAGCAGTAGCGTTTTCTGTTAGCGAAATGGAAACTGCAGCTTCCGGCCAGGAATCCCTCATTTTGGTAAACATCTTTGCAATTGGTGCTTCTCACAAATTATCCTTTGAACTTGTCACTTGGGGTCTTGCAAGATACACGATTGTCTACCACTTCCCCCTGCTTCACATTACATTAAATTGTCGCTTGGGTTATTGCAACATACATGATTGTCTGCCACTTCCCCCTGCTTCACATTACATGTTTCCATTCACATCAACAAACATTTCAACAAGATATGTTACAACAATCAATATATTTCAACAAGAAATGTTACAACAATCAATATATAGAGCATTCCATCAACTCTTCCATTCCAGTGATAGAGAACGAACAAGTAGAATACAAGAGGAAGAGATTTACCAATTATTATAACGAGCAACACGAGCAAAAAAAAACGTTCAGTGTACTTCCAACTCCATGTTTTCCCTTATTAATCTCATTCTCTTTTTAACAGACCACATACCTGAAAGTTTCAATAAATACCATCTAGCATTTTTAAAATAGTTGAAGTGAATACCCTATTGATATTAGTCCTAGACATGTTGAAATGGCCAGTAATAAGCACTATACAATTTAATGGTGTTACACAGTGAAATCTAAATAATTTTAGATTAAAAAATAAATACACACAAAAAATTCAATACCTTAGAGACACCATATCTTATTGATAGTCGAAGATCAATCACCGGCTCTGGCTTTGAGAATAGTCACGTTGGATTCTTCTACATATTCCTGAGATCCCCGTGGGCTGGGACTTTGCCTCCCATTGTTGAAGGACATTCCTTCAACCCTCATATCCCCGTGGGCTGGGACTTCGACTTCTCCTCCCCTCGTTGAAGGACATTCCTTAAACCCTCATCCCTCAGCTGGAGAAGGGATGTCCTCATTGGTGTAGTTCGCAGTAGAAACAATTTGATGTTGGTTTCCAAAGAAACTATAATACACTAACATTTTATCATTGTGCATGGAGATGTAAGGCCACGAATGAGGTGTAGAGTGTGCATGCAGATAGCCACCTCCATGGACATGCATCGACTGGGGCAACCATCGATTGCAGCAATTCCAGTACGTGACTATTTTTTAAGTTTTTAATTTTTAAATGATTTGTATTATCTGACAAATAGTCATAAAAATTTCAACACAACACAGGTAATTAAGTCACATTCCAACCTCTGACCCAATCATAAAATTCAAATTATCAAATTGAAAAATATAAAAATTATTTATTTATTCTAAAATAATAAAAAATAATACATTTATTATTCATAACATGGTGAAATCTTTTAGGAAACTCCAAAATACATCTATTAATAAAATAGATTGCACCACTTAATAGGCGGTCAACGATGGTTGACCGCGAGGTAGGGACTAACTAGCCTGAGGCAGGGACTAATAACAATTAAAAAAGAAAATGAAGAAAAATTTAAATACACACTCAAAAAGAAAATGAAGGAAAATTTAAATACACACTCAAAACATTTATACTTTGATGCATAGTCAATAAGTAAATAAATAATATTTTATTTGATTGGGCTAGTTTAATGTTATAGCAAAGCATGCGGTCTGCTAATAAGGTTTCGACGGATCTTTCTATAAAGCCAATATATTGATGACACATTCATCTAAGGGAATAAATGACAGGGGGAATAAATGACATGACAAATAGAGCCTGCACAGACCCCCACGTTCTACGTACAAAGGAGATTGCCACATTGACGTGGTGATCCTCGGTCTCGAGGAATAAACGACATGACAATGCTTATGCTGCAGTTCATTGCCACATACCCATTAATCCTCATTAAAACTCCTCGTAGAAGGAATGGGCAGGAGCTTTGAGTGAACTAAACGACTCATCGCTATAGTCCTACGTGGTATTTCCCATTTAACATAATGATTACTTAATACAACGTGAATATGATTTTATGATTTTCCCTTTCTTATTATTATTACACTAAAATGTGAACAATATCTTTATTTTTATATTCCTTTTGAAAAAAAAATATAAAAATACTAAACTCATTGATGCGTTCGTTAGTGGCAAGACCCACCAATAAAATGTACTTACTAACAATCCCACCCTCTTCTTTAGTTTGGATCAGGCCTTCCACTACTTTCTTTTTTAGTTTGGAATAATCCTTTCACTTTGTGATTTTAAATTCATTATTTTAAATATTATGTCATGGAACAACTTTTAAAACAAAACGAATATTTCCTTCTATCACTCAATGTTTTTATTAGTCCATGCTTGTGACAAGGGATTCTAGCAATTGCTTGACGGCCAACGATAGTTTCCTTAACCATTTCCAAAATGATATAATAATTTTATTTATTTTAAAAATAAAAATTCAAAAACCAAACTTTTGATTGGATAATAGCCATGTGATATGACCATATTTCCTTGGTGTAAGCGAATATGTTTGAGCTAATTGTCAGTATTAATAATTCATTTAAAAATAAAATAAAATTTATTGGTGACTTTCTCGACTCAGACACTGTGACTTGACACTGCAATTGAATGCTCTCACAGTGAGCAATTGAATGTCTGAAAATACAATTGAATTCTAAATGCCATGTTGCATGTTCTTGGGAAGGGAAGGACATTCCACTCGGCAACCTTCTTGGGAAGGGAAGGACATTCCACTTGGCGACCTGCATGCTCCACAACTTGCAAAACATAAGGCACATCGCGGCCTTCAAAACTTAACTTACAAAAAGATGGACAAACAATTCCATTCTATGAAAGATAAAATATGACCCTGAAGGGAAAGATGCATAAATAATAAATGACCATTAATCCTCACCATCTAATTCGAGCTATGGTGAAAGGTTGATGTTGAAAATCTATTTTGAATTTCGACCATCTAATTCGAGCTATGGTGAAAGTTCGACCATCTAATTCGAGCTATGGTGAAAGGCTGCTGTTAAAAATCTATTCTGAATTTCGGCCATCTAATTCAAGCTATGGTGAAAGGTTTCTATTGAAAATTTGTTCTGAATTTCGACTGAATGGTATTGTTATTGTCTTCATTAGCCAGAAAAATCGAGCTATGGTGAAAGGTTGTTGTTGAAAATATGTTCTGAATTTCGACTGAATGGTATTGTTATTGTCTTCATTAGCCAAAACAAACTTTGAAAAATCCAATTTGTTACAACATATGAATGTGTATTATGAATTTTATTAAGGTACCTTGCATTTTTTAGTAGGGACCCAGCTGAATACATAGCTCCCAAGCTTGGTTTTGTGCCTCCTCAACCCTTCTTCCGCTTGCACTAGCAGCGGGGTTCGTACCTTGGGGCATTGAGGCTCCCATTAGTGGATTCCCAACACCACGTTGCCCTGACTAATCCACCGTAGGGCACACTACATTATCTACTTATGCATGCTTAGATAAGGAAATTACCGTTATCCAA
This sequence comes from Picea sitchensis, assembly GCA_010110895.2. Taxonomy (NCBI): domain Eukaryota; kingdom Viridiplantae; phylum Streptophyta; class Pinopsida; order Pinales; family Pinaceae; genus Picea; species Picea sitchensis. The sequence continues at coordinate 487,603 of SNQJ01S0006405.1, forward strand.
ATAAATGGATTTACCCACCTCAACCAAGTATCTATAAGTGTCAGATCGTTAAGAGCAAGTACGATATAGTTTATGGATGGATAAGATCTCCCTAGACGATTAAGAGTAGGAAGGAAGCCATTCCCTTTACGAGTTGTTGCTCACCAAGATCAACCTGAACCTTTACAATATTGGTGGCGGCTCCACATCATAGCTAGATCAGATTAGGTTAGTCCCTGGCTGGATGCTCACTACACCATTAGACGGTCTAATCCTTGGGCTACTATATATGGATGCTCGCTTAGATAAGGAAGTAGCCCAATGACATTGGCAAACACCTTGGCCAAGACGGGTTGTTAGCCAAATGCAGCTGCTATACATGCTTTGTCACCCACCTTACCTATGCTAATACACTTAGTAGCCATGATTAACTGGGTTAGGTTACGACTCATCATTTATACTTTACACTTTTTGCATCTGAGTTACCTGTAAAAACATAATGAGATACATAAAGAGAAAGAGAGAGCTCCTATACATGCTCGCTTAGATAAAGATACAAATAAACACTGTTGCTGGGCGAGCCAGGTGTTGGCTCTTAATAGCAACGTACATCTTTGTGGCCGCTTAACAACTACCTGTATGATTATTAGTCTCAACAAACACGGAGGATACTTACATGCATAGATTAGGAATGAATTTTATTGGGATTACCCTTAGCCAATGAAAGAGACAAATTCACATTTATCACCTCATGCCAGGAGCTCTTGATTGGTAGCCGCTCATAATAGCTCTTGTACATCTTGGTGGCTGCATCACTATTACCTGTAATACGATAATTAGTTAAACTAACGCTTGCTTAATGAAGTGATGGATATTGGTTGTTTCCGAATGAAGTAAGCTACCAAAGTCTTAAGGAGGTTGATCTGTCTACAATAAAACTCTTAATTATTCAATTTGGCCACTAAATCATTAAAAAATCCTAATTTATCGAGAGCCATAAAATCCCAGAAAACCTTGCATGCATATAAAACCAATGTTCACAGGAAACAATGCTCACAACGTGAAGTGGATCCATTCAAACCTAGGAACTGCAAAATTTATGTTCATTACAATGCTTGGGAAGTTGCGAATCTGCTCCTTCGGCTAGAATATGATGGCAGAAGTGGCATCATACATTCAAATGTGGAGATGAGATATTAAACCCTTCTTTGACCGACTTTTCTAATGAGTGCAACCTCTCAACAATCGAAGAAACATTGATAGCCTTTGTCTTTCAGGTAGGAATAGGTGGGAGGATACCAATGGTCATCGTTGAGGATGATCCGTAGCCTAGGCTTGAGGACGTCCCTGGAGTTCATATACATCTAGCTATCCATACCGTCCCCCCTGCAAGTTGTATGCATTGAAAAATTGTGGGAATCTGACCAGTCTTACTAACCATGGGCAAGATTACAGAGGGAGGATCGAACTTGAATGAGTGTGATGCATGCACACTAAGTGGAGTTGATATATGGGGAACATGCATGCAAAGAAAGTGGAAGTTAGATGTAAGACTATCCACTAACCTTCTCCAAATCAGTTCATATATTGAGACACGTTACATGTTTGCATGTTTGGGCCGATTCTAAAACCGTTGATCTCAGAAAGATGAGTACGTGTCTTCAAATAGACTTGTTATTCATTTTAAATAAATAAAATAACAAGGATTTTAATATTAAAATAATTTTATTTTTATTTTTGTAGTTTAGTAACTGCTATGAAGTACTTCATGAAACTGTAAAATTCCTGATGAAATTGCATACATCCTTTGATGACTGCAGGTTGTATCTTCACTATAATCAGGCCATGTAAGGTTTAAAAAATCAACTTCAAATTGATTAAATTAAAAATTTGGATTGCAAATTCAATAGCAACTGAATTTTCCATAAGATTTGATCAACGAGAAAAGAGCAAAATGTCATCATTCCCACTGCACCCTACCATTTCCTATTGAAATATTATTCTTCTTGATGTTTTCCCTTAATACTTGATAGCGCTCCTCTCCATCGTCCATCTAAATAAACCTAGGTTTTTGATCGAATCTTTATAGCGAGGTCTTTTATCGAAAGCATGTCTTCCATAATGCTTGGCACAACCATGGCCATTCGCTCATTTATCCTTTAGTGTTTGAAATCTCACTAAGTTCATGTCTTTGAGATTTACCATTTTTTTGCAAGTCTGTCCTACATCTTCATGATTGGAGTCGTTCTTGGAACTACTAGCAATGGCGGCGCTCTGGACGAAAGGTTCTCGTACTTTATGGTTCTCTCTCTGAAATTAGATCAGTATTATCTACACTGCCAAGAAGAATAAGTGTATATTAAGATTATGAATTATTACTTTCTCTCTAAATTGGTACTATTTAAGCTCTGAAATAGAATAAGAGGATTTACTGGTGAAATATTGTGTTGCCTCTAACATTCACCATGAGTGTTTACACGATTGACTGGGCCTTCATTGATTTTGACCTTGACTTGATTTCACTGTAAATGTATTCATGTTATAGCGTGGTTGCACCCCCCTTAAAGGCAGGGGCTTGCTGCTTCGCAACTCGTCTTGTTTCTATTTCATTCAAAGTAGATCAAATATTTCCTTTTATCACTCAATGTCTTTATTTCATTCATGGCAACTATTCTGCATTAAAAAAACATTAACCCATAATTTGGTGGCACGTAACATGAGGTCGGTGGTTAACATTATTCAATGAAAAAAAAAATTCGTCTTTTATGTGGGGGAAAAACCGAAAGAAAAGGAATCATCTTTTTAAAGGGGAATGGAATGGTCTTTCAGATGAAAGAGACTAAACACTTCATGTGGCATGTCACATGATTGGTGGCCAACAATATTCAACGAAATCAAAATCAAAAGAAAAGGAATCGTCTTTTCTGTGGGGGAAAAACCAAAAGAAAAGGAATCATCTTTTTAAAGAAGAATGGAATGGTCTTTCAGATGAAAGAGACTAAATGCATCATGTGGCGTGTCACATGGTCGGTGGCCAACCGTATTCAACGAAATCAAAATCAAAAGAAAAGGAATCGTCTTTTCTGTGGGGGAAAAACCGAAAGAAAATGAATCATCATTTTAAAGCGCAATGGAATGGTATTTCAGATGAAAGAGACTAAACGCATCATGTGGCGTGTCACATGGTCGGTGGCCAACAGTATTCAACGAAATCAAAATCAAAAGAAAATGAATTGTCTTTTATGTGGGAAAAAAATCGAAAGAAAATGAATCATCTTTTTAAAGTGGAATGGAATGGTATTTCAGATGAAAGAGACTAAACGCGTCATGTGGTGTGTCACATGGTCGGTGGCCAGTAGTATTCAACGAAATCAAAATCAAAAGAAAAGTAGTCGCCTTTTATGTGGGGGAAAAACTGAAAGAAAATGAACTATCTTTTTAAAGCAGAATGGAATGGTCTTTCAGATGAAAGAGACTAAACGCGTCATGTGGCGTGTCACATGGTTGGTGGCGAGCCGTATTCAACGAAATCAAAATCAAAAGAAAAGGAATCGTCTTTTCTGTGGGGGAAAAATCGAAAGAAAAGGAATCATCTTTTTAAAGCAGAATGGAATGGTCTTTTAGATGAAAGAGACTAAATGCATCATGTGGCGTGCCACATGGTCGGTGGCCAGTAGTATTCAACGAAATAAAAATCAAAAGAAAAGGAACCGTCTTTTCTTTGAGGGCAAAATCAAAATAAAACGAATCATCTTTTTAAAGCAGAATGGAATGGTCTTTCAGATGAAAGAGACTAAACGCGTCATGTGGCATGTCACATGGTCGGTGGCCAATAGTATTCAATGAAATCAAAATCAAAAGAAAAGGAATCATTTACTCTGTGGGGGAAAAACTGAAAGAAAACGAATCATCTTTTTAAAGAGAAATGGAATGGTCTTTTAGATGAAAGAGACTAAACGCGTCAAGTGGCGTGTCACATGGTCAGTGGCGAGCCGTATTCAACGAAATCAAAATCAAAAGAAAAGAAATCATCTTTTCTGTGGGGGGAAAAACCTAAAGAAAAGGAATCATCCTTTTAAAGCAGAATAGAATGTCCTTTCAGATGAAAGAGACTAAATGCGTCATGTAGCGTGTCACATGGTTGGTGGCCAATAGTATTCAACAAAATCAAAATCAAAAGAAAAGAAATCGTCTTCTCTATGGGGGAAAAACTGAAAGAAAATGAATCATCTTTTTAAAGCGGAATGGAATGGTCTTTCAGATGAAAGCGACTAAACGCATCATGTGGCGTGTCACATGGTCGGTGGCCTATAGTATTCAACGAAATCAAAATCAAAAGACAAGGAATCATCTTCTCTGTGGGGGGAAAATCGAAAGAAAGTGAATCATTTTTTTAAAGCAGAATGGAATGGTCTTTTAGATGAAAGAGACTAAATGCGTCATGTGGCGTGTCACATGGTCGGTGGCCAACCGTATTCAACGAAATCAAAATCAAAAGAAAAGGAATCGTATTTTCTATGGGGGAAAAACTGAAAGAAAATGAATCATCTTTTTAAAGATGAATGGAATGGTCTTTCAAATGAAAGAGACTAAACGCGTCATGTGGCGTGTCACATGGTCGGTGGCCAACAGTATTCAACGAAATCAAAATCAAAAGAAAAGGAATCGTCTTTTCTGTGGGGGAAAAACCGAAAGAAAATGAATCATCTTTTTAAAGTGGAATGGAATGGTCTTGAGATGAAAGAGACTGAACGCGTCATGTGGCGTGTCACATGGTCAATGGCCAGAAGTATTCAACGAAATCAAAATCAAAAGAAAAGGAATCGTCTTTTCCGTGGGGGAAAATCCAAAAGAAAAGGAATCATTTTTTTAAAGCGGAATGGAATGGTCTTTCAACTGAAAGAGACTAAACGCGTCATGTGGCGTGTCACATGGTCAATGGCAAGAAGTATTCAACGAAATCAAAATCAAAAGAAAAGGAATTGTCTATTGTGTGGGGGAAAAACCCAAAGAAAATGAATCATCTTTTTAAAACGAAATGGAATGATCTTTGAGATGAAAGAGACTAAACGTGTCATGTGGTGTGTCACATAGTAAGTGGCCAACAATATTCAACGAAATCAAAATCAAAAGAAAATGAATCGTCTTTTATGTGGGGGAAAAACCGAAAGAAAAGGAATCATATTTTTAAAGTATGGAATGGTCTTTAGATGAAAGAAACTAAACACATCATGTAAAATAAAAAAAAATGAATCGTCTATTATATGGAATGGAATGATCTTCAAATGAAGAAAGAGACTAAACGCATCATGTAAAATCAAAAGAAAAGGAATTGTCTCTTATGTGAGGGCAAAACCCAAAGAAAACGAATCATCTTTTTAAAACGAAATGGAATGGTCTTTGAGATGAAAGAGACTAAACGCGTCAAGTGAATAAGTAAATGCATGTGCCCCACGAAGAGAAGATAAGTAAATGCATGTGCCCCACGAAGAGAAGAAACTGCCAGACATTAATTCAATTTTTCTGAGATGAAAGAGACTAAACGCGTCATGTGGAGGGGTGTCACTGTCACATGGTCGCTGGCTAAAGTAATCGGTAAATATGCAGGTGCCCACGAAGAAACTGCCACACATTAATTCAATTTTTCTAATAATTAAATAAATAATAGAGAAGGGCAGTAGGTTATGGTCATTAAATAAGCAAATTGTAAATGAGTCTGATATCATTGCATTGCAGTTTTGTATTGAGAAACAGAGACACAAGGCGTGCCAAAGCCCTCGTGGTAACTTGGGAGTACCTGCTAGCGAGCTCCACACAACCAGGCGACAATATTGAGGTAATTGACTGCGCATTCCCAATCTCTCGCAATACTTGAGGTGATCGAGTGCGCATTCCCAATATTCTGCATCCCATGGCATCTACCTCCAACTCGACCTGCGCCAGCGCCTCCACCTCCACTGTGGATGGCAACAACAGCTACCCGTACGATGTGTTCCTCAATCACCGAGGCACCGATGTCAAAGAAACCTTTGCCAGTGCTCTTTACGATGGCCTCAAGGCACACCGATTGGAAGTATTCCTGGACAAGAAAGAAATGCAGACGGGAGAAAAGTTAACTGATCAGATAGAAGGTGCGATTCGAACGGCCTCCGTCAATATAGGTATTTTCTCTCCCAATTATTGCGAGTCACGCTGGTGTCTGGATGAGCTGGTGCTCATGCTGGAGTCGATGTGGGAGAAGAGGTCAACCATTCTTCCCGTATTCTTCCGTGTCAAGCCTTCAGAACTTCGGTGGACGGAGGAAGGAAAAGGAGTGTATGGTCAAGCCCTGCTCTTGCTCCAAAATAAGAGAACATTCAATTCTCTGGAACCACGATACGATTACAACACTATCAGAAAATGGAAGAATGCTCTCAGTGAAGTTGCAGAAATCAGCGGTTTCGAACTCGAAGAGTCGCCGTATAATGGGTGAGAACATAACTGTCCCTCTTTGTTCGTCATCGTTTTTTTCATTTGTCTGAATCATAATCATAGGTATATCATACTTTATTTAGGTTTTTCTTACTAGTAAGTTTATTCTCGATATTATTCAGTG
>SNQJ01S0006405.1:494217-509215 GCA_010110895.2 Picea sitchensis
TTCCAATATGTCTTGATTGAATGAGCAAAACCCTAGGTTCATATACTCTGAAACCAAATGATATGAACCAAACTCCAAAAAATATCCAATGAATAATCCATTTTGAGGGGGAAACCTCCTTTTACAATATATGCAATGCACAAGACAATATGAGATGCATATACAAATGATTCTCCTTTATTATAAACATGAGATAAAGTGAGCATGATGTAACCTACAACTAAACCGGCCTAATCATGATAACTAATAAACTAATAGTAAATGAGTGTTAGGGCCTTAACATAGGACCTTAAGAGCCTTAACAATTCATATGTTGCATAGTGACTAGTTGAAAAAATTGTCTTTTCAAAATCAAAAGAAAATAAATCATATTTTTAAAAGGAAAACATATCATTTTTTAAAATAAAAGAGATTAAGCAAATGATATGGTTTATATCATTCAATGCTTTGCATAATGAAAAATAACAACCAGAATAACAAATCTTTGTCAAAATGAAATAAAAATGAATCATTATTTGAAATAAAAGAGATTAAACTTATGATGGGTTTATGTCATTAAATACACATTATTTTGCATTATGTATTATGACTAGTGGTTAAAAGGTTTGATCAAAACTAAAGGAAAAAATGTCCAAGGGCAAGAAAGGACCCCTTTTGAAACCATGAATCGTTTAACCCAAAAGATGATCGCACCTCTACCCATCAAACTTAAGGGATTTCTAAATGATGAAGGACCCCATTCTTGCACAATGAGCCTTGTTGAATAGACTTGTTTTTTTTTCTTTCTCATGAGTTATCCTCTGCATTAAGCCCCCTTTTTACATGGAAGAAATGAATTTGCTCAAGGGATTGTGAAAGATGTTTGATGTTCTTTAATATTGAGCTTATCGTGTTGCTAGAATTACTACCTTGGCCATTAATTGTTTGAATTTCCAGCAACAAGTCACCAATCGCCAATAATTTTGATATTCCTTCCTCCTTGGCCAAGGCAAGCCCACACCACAACGCATAGACTTCGACCAAATTGTTTGACATGTTCCCTATGCTCTATACATAGTCCACTACTTCGTTTCCTTTGGGATCCACAATTGTACCAATTGTTAAGGTTTAGTTTCAAACAAGTTATAATTTTAAGTTTGAAAAAAAATGGTGCTACTGGTAGCACTACTTTTCGATTCACCAATTGAATTTAAGATTTTGGTTATAATGGTATTGATTGAATAGAACATGGTTTCAAACAAGTTGTTCTTTTAACCTTTAATTTAAAAAGGAGTGTTTGTAGCAACACCATTTTTTGATTAGATAATTGATTTTTTATGAATTTTTCCTGAAAAGAATTATATTGAGAACACCACATATTGAAATGGAGGTAAAAACAATGACTAAATACTACATCTAGAAAAATATAACTCTAAAGGGTTATAATCAAGTCGATAACCATGTTTAAAATGGTGATGGAATTTATGTCATTAAATACACACTATTTTGCATTGTGCATTATGACTAACACAAAGGTTGATTGGTTGTGGTGTGAATATCCTTGTTGCTCAATTTTCTCATCCCCCTCTATGCAAAAATACAAAAAAATAAATCATTGGAAGTACCTCACAATGCCCCTTTCACATGTCTTCCGAAACAAATGTCCATTATTAAGTTGGATACACTTAATATCTATGCCTATTGTAATTGTTTTTATGACATAAATACTTTTCTTCCAAAAAATTAATTCCACATTGGTTAAGAGATGTACTCCACAACAACATACAAGCTCCAATATACTATGGTCCTTATACCAATGGAGTTAGCCACAAGGAAGTGGTGCCGCATATTAGCATGAGGTTTGATTGGTTGCACAGTGAATATCCTCATTGCTCAACCTCCCCCTTGATACAAAAAATATAAAAAAAATAATTAATATATATAACAAAAAACAACATATAAAGTCCAATATATCTGATCCTTGTTCCAATAAATAAAAATAAAAATAAACAAGGGCTGCATGGCATCTTAGTCCCTGCCAAGTAGCCAACTAAACTGTCATGTTGATTGTTAAAATATGGATTGCAACAATTGTATTAGTTTTATGGCCACGAACCTTCTAAGAAAGGCAACAAGTGGATGTGTCAGCATGCAACTTAGTCTATTACTTGGTAGGGATTAAAGTGCCATACAACACTTGTTTAATTGAAATATTATTACTCGGTAGGGATTAAGGTGCCATACAACACTTGTTTAATTGAAATATTATTTAGATGTGTTGATTTATGTATTGTTGCTTTCATCCAGTTAGTGCTTTTAAGATACTATTGTTGGAACTTTACGAGATTTTAAAATACTATTATTGAAAGATAAACACAATGTAGTTTGAAAAAATGCATAGAATAACACATTTATAATTTGATTCAAATCCCACAAAGTGATTATGGAGTTATTATAATACACTTGTGATTATGGAGTTATTATAATACACTTGTAATTTATAACTAGATACTCAAAGTGCACCACATTTATAATTTGAACCAAAGCCAATGAAGTGATTATAAAGTTATTATAATACATTTATAATTTGATGCAAAGATAACAAAGTGCTTTTATGGCTATTATAACAAGCATGAAAGCTGCTTAGCAGCTAGTCCCTCCATTTAGTTTAAATTTATGCTATTGTGCAACACGTTTAAATTTATGCTTTTTGTTTTGTTGTTGGTATTGGAATTACGAAAACAAAGGTTGTCTCATGATTTAGACATTTATCATCTACATGTAAAACATTGCCTTCCTTTTATCTTCTTGTTTTACAGTTATGTCTCTATACTCTGTGCATATCAGTCCACAGTTTGTTGAGGGAAAGTCTCTCTTTTAGGAAATACCTGTGAGTTCACAACCATCAAGCACCTGATACTATCATGAAAACATTTTTTGCAAAAGAAAATGACACTACCTATTCTAACCCAAACTTTTGTAAAACTTTGAACTACATCCCTACAACAATTTGGTTCAATTTGGTTTGTAAACACAGATGCAAGTCTTTCATTTATCCAATCCAGAATGTAAACTCAAAATATCATCCATAGTTGCTGCAAAAAAATCATTTAGCCACTAAGTAAATCCAAGTAGTTAATTTAGCCACTTATCTAAGACACAAGTTACTATTTTTTGGAAATAAAGGGATGCTTGTATTTTTAATCAATAATTGTTATCAAATTAATAATTAAAAAAAAAACTATGCATCTTTTTCTTATATCTTTCATAGAAACAAGTGCAACTTACATTTCTCATGCAATAAAGTAAAATGAAAGAGATCTGAAATAAAGTAAAATGAAAGAGACCTGAAATAGAGAATAACTTCATTTTAACTAGCACAACTTAAATTTCTCATGCCAAAAAGCAATAGAATAAAATCTAAATTAGAGAATAGAGCAACTCAAATTTCTCATGTCAAAAAATAATAGAATAAAATCTAAAATAGAGAATAACTTCATTTTAACTTTAAAATTAATAAAAATCCAGGTGAAAGGCCAATGATCCTGTGTAGAAAAGCGGTTGATAATAAAAATGGTAACAAGAATCAACGGATATAATAGTGGAGACCATAATTGGAAATTATCAAAAGCCATCTCACAAACAAGAAATGTAAATTTGACAAAAAGATAACATTTGCAAAGCCCAATTACAACATTGAACCATGGGAAAACCTGTTTTGGACTGCAGAACTATGCAACATTGCATAATCCAGATGCAAAATCTGTTGGGGATGAGGTATTTCTAGAAATATAGTTGAAAGTAAAGAAGAGGATTATCTTTTTCATTCCCATCTTTTCATTTTATAATACCTAAGCAAGAGTGTGGGTAATGTAAAAAAATCGGTGTAAACGTCTCATGTCACTATAAATTTTGTGTTATATCTTTATAGTTATGCTCAACATGAAGAATTCAAGGACCACGTTATTAATTATGGTGCAGTCGATTCACCCCGCACCTGAACATTGCATCGCATAGTTTCAAATTAAAAACAACTTATATCTAAGAAATACAATTTTAAGTAGTTTTGAAGCTTAAGATATCGATTTTAAAAGTTTTAAAATAAACATTACAGCATGTGAAATAGTTTTTAAAATTGGAATTCAATTCACTCCCATATATATATGGGGAATGTGACAAGTGTCAAGATTTTTTGAAAAGCAGTAGCCCATTGTTTTTTGTGTTTAATGCCCACTGCCGCATGTGGCAGTCATCGTGGTTGTCTTCTCTTCCCTGCCTTTCATGAAAAGGTGAAACATTGCACAATGACAATGGACAATGCCATGGGACAGATCTATGAGTTGCTCAGGCCCACACTGAAGGATACCATGGGACAGATTTGCTAGTTACTTAGATCCACATAGAAGGATAAGCCCTCAAAAATTACGGGTAATTACGTTAGTCTCTTATGGGATTACTTCTTCCCTGTTGCTAGTGGTTATGAAACTACACTCGTTGGTGCTTCTGCCACTAATCCTGAGGGCATGATACAAAGATATGTGTAGATCCTTTATCGAGAATAAATGAGGTAGTATTAGTTAAGAATTGTTAATTGAATCCTTCTATGGTCTTCCGCACTTGTCTACCCCATGTTCGAAGCGTCATTGCAAATAAATTTTCCCATAAAAACCTACGACATCCTTTGCATTTGATTATGCTCAACACTGTAGGTAAATAGGAAGTAAAACTATTTAGAAATAAATCTCAACATATTTTTCGGATTGATAAGCTTGAGGAGGAACAACTGAGAAGCAAGGAACAACTAAAATCCACTTAAAGAAGAAAAACATTTTCTGGTGTTAATCTACAGGGGAAAGCAAATGGATCCATCTTCTGCTCCAGGGGTGGGGGTATCAGGGTTTTCATTACAACAGTGGAATAAAGAAAGAGTAACCTTTATCGGACCTGTAAGGTTGGTTGGTACCCGAGGGACCGATTCACTCTGCGTAGATTGACTAAGTGGCATCTATTGGAAGAATTTCATTTTTGTGAGTGGCGTGTGGGAGTGGGAAGCATGTTGAGCCAACATAGGATCATCCCCCTACACCTCTATCGAAGGAATCATCTTTGCTTCACATCTCCATCAAAGGTATGTAGTTCTCTCCATCACCTCCTCCTTCTCTTCTAAGCCTGTTTGTAACAGGAATCCATGCAGTCTTATCCTCTAAATCCTCTGTAAAGCAACACTACAAACTCAATGTTCATTGTAATTTTTTGGGAAATAAAGCTACAGGTTAAATCTTTGGATTTCTTACAACATTATGTAAAGGAAGCAAAAAAATTCAGTTTTACTGTTTCTTACAAGCATGAAAAAATAGGCAATCTATGCAATCTGGTTTAGAGAGTTTTTAAAGGTCTCACTAAGCATATAATCCACATGGATCCCTTTCTAGGTTTCTCTGCAAATTAACCAGTGCTTACAGTTTATTCCTGTAGTATGTAATAACCTTTTTAAATGGAAATTTTTATAGAGGACACTCACCCATAGCAATTGGTAAGAACTATATTCCATGTTTTGAAATGTCGGTTGTTTTTCATTTTATTTTGTATTCAATATTGCTCCAGTCAGCAATAAATGATTCATTGTTTCCCAAGTAAAAAGAGAATATCATTTTAGAGTCGAGATCGACATTCGAAGCATCAAATATTTATTCAAAGTAATAGCTTTTTGCACGATATTATAAGTTCATATATCATAGAAGAGTAGAGCAACAAGATTAGTAGATACTGTAGTGGTTGTTACTATGATTATTGTAGTAGTAGTTACATATCAAGGGAAGGGCTTGTAGCAATAGCGTTTTCTGTTAGCAAAATGGAAACTGCAGCTTCCAGCTAGGAATCCCTCATTTTGGTAAACATCTTTTCAATTGGTGCTTCTCACAAATTATCCTTTGATCTTGTCACTTGGGGTCTTGCAAGATACAGGATTGTCTACCACTTCCCCCTAGTTCACATTACATTAACTTGTCACTTGGGTTCTTGCAACATACATGATTGTATTCCACTTCCCCCTGCTTCACATTACATGTTTCCATTCACATCAACAAACATTTCAACAAGAAATGTTACAACAATCAATATATAGAGCATTCCATCAACTCTTCCATTCTAGTGATAGAGAATGAACAAGTAGAATACAAGAGGAAGAGATTTACCAATGATTATAATGAGAAACACAAGCAAAACAATAGCGTTCAGTCTACTTCCAACTCCATGTTTTCCCTTATTAATCTCATTCTCTTTTTAATACACCACATACCTACAAGTTTCAATAAATACCATCTAGCATTTTTAAAATAGTTGAAGTGAATACCCTATTGATATCAGTCCTAGACATGTTGAAATGGTCAGTAATAAGCACTCTACAATTTAATGGTGTTACACAGTCAAATTTAAATAATTTTAGATTAAAAAACAAATACACACAAAAAATTCAATACCTTAGAGCCACCATATCTTATTGATAGTCGAAGATCAGTCACTGGCTTTGGCTCTGAGAATAGTCACGTTGTATTCTTCTACGTATTCCTGAGATCCCCGTGGGATGGGACTTTGCCTCCCATCTTTGAAGGACATTACTTCAACCCTCATATCCCCATGGGCTAGGACTTTGAATTCTCCTCCCCTCGTTGAAGGACATTCCTTAAACCCTCATCCCTCAGCTGGAGAAGGGACGTCCTCGTTGGTGTAGTTCGCAAGAGAAACAATTTGATGTTGGTTTACAAAGAAACTATAATACACTAACATTTTCTCATTGTGCATGGAGATGTAAGGCCATGAATGAGGTGTAGAGTGTGCATGCAGATAACCACCTCCACGAACATGCATCGACCGGGACAACCATCGATTGCAGCAATTCTAGTACGTGGCTATTTTTTAAGTTTTATATTTTTAAATGATTTGTATTATCTAACAAATAGTCATAAAAATTTCAACACACCACGGATAATTAAGTCACATCCCAACCTCTGACCCAATCATAAAATTCAAATTATCAAATTGAAAAATATAAAAATTATTTATTTATTCTAAAATAATAAAAAATAATACATTTATTTTTCATAACATGGTGAAACCTTTTAGAAAAATCCAAAATACACCTATTAATAAAATAGATTGCACCAGTTAATAGGCGGTCAACTATGGTTGACCTCCAGGTGATTGCTAGAGTCCCTAGCCCGAGGCACAGACTAACTAGCCCGAGGCTGGGACTAATAACAATTAAAAAAGAAAATGAAGAAAAATTTAAATACACACTCAAAAAGAAAATGAAGGAAAATTTAAATACACACTCAAAACATTTATACTTTGATGCATAGTGATTTTAAATTCATTATTTCAAATATTATGTCATGGAACAACTTTTAAAACAAATCAAATATTTCCTTCTATCACTCAATGTTTTTATTAGTCCTTGCTTGCGATAGCAATCGTTTGACGGTCAACGATAGTTGACCGCCTATTACTTGATGCATTCTGCATTTTAGTTGATGGGTTTTGCTATGCTCTTCAAAACACAATATCCAATATCCAAAGTTTCCTTCAACCATCTCCAAAATGATATAATAATTTTATTTATTTTAAAAATAAAAATTATATTTTTATTTATAAAATTTCAAAAACCAAACTTTTGATTGGATAATAGCCATGTGATATGACCATATTTCCCTGGTGTAAGTGAATATGTTTGAGCTAATTGTCAGTATTAATAATTCATTTAAAAATAAAATAAAATTGATTAGTGACTTTCTCGACTGAGACACTGTGGCTTGACACTACAATTGAATGCTCTCACAGTGAGCAATTGAATGTCTGAAAATACAATTGAATTCTAAATGCTATGTTGCAGGTTCTTGGGAAGGGAAGGACATTCCACTCGGAAAATTTCTTGGGAAGGGAAGGACATTCCACTTGGCGGCCTGCATGCTCCACAACTTGCAAAACATAAGGCACATCGCGGCCTTCAAAACTTAACTTACAAAAAGATGGACAAACAATTCCATTCTATGAAAGATAAAATATGACCCTGAAGGGAAAGATGCATAAAGAATAAATGACCATTAATCCTCACCATCTAATTCAAGCTATGGTGAAAGGTTGTTGTTGAAAATCTGTTTTGAATTTCAGCCATCTAATTCGAGCTATGGTGAAAGTTCGACCATCTAATTCGAGCTATGGTGAAAGGTTGTTCTTAAAAATCTGTTCTGAATTTCGACCATCTATCGAGCTATGGTGAAAGGTTGTTGTTGGAAATTTGTTCTAAATTTCGACTGAATGGTATTGTTATTGTCTTCATTATCCAGAAAAATCGAGCTATGGTGAAAGGCTACTGTTGAAAATCTGTTCTGAATTTAGACTGAATGGTATTGTTATTGTCTTCATTAGCCAAAAAAAACTTTGAAAAATCCAATTAGTTACAACATATGAATGTGTATTATGAATTTTATTAAGGTACCTTGCATTTTTTAGTAGGGACCCAGCTGAATACATAGCTCCCAAGCTTGGTTTTGCGCCTCCTCAACCCTTCTTCCGCTTACACTAGTAGCAGGGTTCATACCTTGGGGCATTGAGGAACCCATTAGCAGATTCCCAACACCATGTTGCCCTGACTAAGCCATCGTAGGGCACACTACATTCTCTACTTATGCATTCTTAGATAAAGAAATTACCGTTAGCCAAATAAATGGATTTACCCACCTCAACCAAGTATCTATAAGTGTCGGATCATTAATAGCAAGTATGATATAGTTTATGGATAGATAAGAGCTCCCTGGATGATTAAGAGTAGGAAGGAAGCCATTCCCTTTACGAGTTGTTGCTCGTCGGGATCAACCTAAACCTTTACAATATTGGTGGCGGCTCCACATCATAGCTGGATCAGATTAGGTTAGTCCCTCGCTGGATGCTCACTGCACCATTAGACGGTCAAATCCTTGAGCTACTATACATGGATGCTCGCTTAGATAAGGAAGTAGCCCAATGATATTGGCAAACACCTTGGCCAAGACAAGTTGTTATCCAAATGCGGCTTCTATACATGCTTTTTCGCCCACCTTACCTATGCTAATACACTTAGTAGCCATGATTAACTGGGTTTGGTTATGACTCATCATTTATACTTTATATTTTTGGCATCTGAGTTACCTGTAAAAACATAAAGAGAAAGAGAGAGCTCTTATATATGCTCTCTTAGATAAAGATACAAATAAAGACTGTTGCTGGGCAAGCCAGGTGTCGGCTCTCAATAGCAACGTACATCTTTGTGGCCACTTCACAACTACCTGTACGATTATTAGTCTCACCAAACACAGACGATACTTACATGCATAGATTAGGAATGGATGTTACCGGGATTACCCTTAGCCAATGAAAGAGACAAATTCACATTTATCACCTCATGCCAGGAGCTCTTGATTGGTAGCCACTCATAATAGCTCTTGTACATCTTGGTGGTTGCATCACTATTACCTGTACTATGATAATTAGTTATACTAACACTTGCTTAATGAAGTGATGGATATTGGTTGTTTCTGAATGAAGTAAGCTACCAAAGTCTTAAGGATGTTGATCTGTCTACAATAAAAATCCTAATTATTCAATTTGGCCACTAAATCATTAAAAATTCCTAATTTATCGAGAGCCATTAAATCCCAGAAAACCTTGCATGCATATAAAACCAGTGTTCACAGGAAACAATGCTCACAACGTGAAGTGGATCCATTCAAACTTAGGAACTGCAAAATTTATGTTCATTACAATGCTCAGGATGTTGCGAATCCGCTCCTTCGGTAGGAATATGATGGCAGAAGTGGCATCATACATTCAAGTGTGGAGATGAGATATTAAACCCTTCTTTGAACAAATTTTCTAATGATTGCAACCTCTCAATAGTCGAAGAAACATTGATAGCCTTTGTCTTTCAGGTAGGAATAGGTGGGAGGATACCAATGGTCATCGTTGAGGATGATTTGTAGCCTAGGCTTGATGACGTCCCTGAAGTTCATATACATATAGCTATCCATACCATCCCCCCTGCAGGATGTATGCATCGAAAAATTGTGGGAATCCGACCAGTCTTACTAACCACGGGTGAGCTTACAGAGGGAGGATCGAAGCCGACTGAGTGTGATGCATGCAAGCTAAGTGGAGTTGATGTATGGGGAGCATGCATGCAAAGCAAGTGGAAGTTAGATGCAAGACTATCCACTAACCTTCTCCAAATCAGTTCATATATTGAGACACGTTACATGTTTCCATGTTTGGGACGATTCTAAAACCGTCGATATCATAAAGATGAGTACGTGTCTTCAAATAGACCCATTATTCATTTTAAATAAATAAAATAACAAGGATTTTAATATTAAAATAATTTTATTTTTATTTTTGTAGTTTAGTAACTGCTATGAAGTACTTCATGAAACTGTAAAATTCCTGATGAAATCACATACAACCTTTGATGACTGTAGGTTGTATCTTCACTGTAATCGGGCGATGTAAGGTTTAAAAAATCAACTTCAAATTGATTAAATTAAAAATTTGGATTGCAAATTCAATAGCAACTGAATTTTCCATAAGATTTGATTCGAGAAAAGAGAAAAATGTCATCATTCCCACTGCACCCTACCATTTCCTATCGAGATCTTATTCTTCTTGATGTTTTCCCTTAATACTTGATAGTGCTCCTCTCCATCGTCCATCTAAATAAACCCAGGTTTTTGATCGAATCTTTATAGTGAGGTCTTTTATCGAAAACATGTCTTCCATAACGCTTGGCACAACCATGTCCATTCGCTCATTTATCCTTTAGTGTTTGAAATCTCACTAAGTTCATGTCTTTGAGATTTACCCCTTTTTTTTGCAAGTCTGTCCTACATCTTCATGATTGGAGTCATTCTTGGAACTACTAGCAATGGCGATGCTCTGGACGAAAGTTTCTCATACTTTATGGATCTCTCTCTGAAATTAAATCAGTATTATCTACACTGCCAAGAAGAATACGTGTATATTAAGATTATGAATTGTTACTTTCTCTCTAAATTGCTACTATTTATGCTTTGAAATAGAATAAGTGGATTTACTGGTGAAATATTGTGTTGCCTTTAACATTCACTGTGAGTGTTTACACGATTGATTGGGCCTTCATTGATTTCGACCTTGACTTGATTTCACTGTAAATGTATTCATGTTATAGCGTGGTTGCACCCCCTTAAAGGAAGGGGCTTGCTACTTTGCAGCTCGTCTTGTTTCTATTTCATTCAAAGGAGATCAAATATTTCCTTTTATCACTCAATGTCTTTATGTCATTCATGGCAACAATTTTGCATTAAAAAAACATTAACCCATAATTTGGCGGCACGTAACATGAGGTCGGTGGTTAGAATTATTCAATGAAAAAAAAAAATCGTCTTTTATGTGGGTGAAAATCTGAAAGAAAAAGAATCATCTTTTTAAAGAGGAATGGAATGGTCTTTCATATGAAAGAGACTAAACACTTCATGTGGCGTGTCACATGATCGATGGCCAACAATATTCAATGAAATCAAAATCAAAAGAAAAGGAATCATCTTTTCTGTGGGGGAAAAAACAAAAGAAACTGAATCATCTTTTTAAAGAAGAATGGAATGGTCTTTCAGATGAAAGAGACTAAACGCATCATGTGGTGTGTCACATGGTCAGTGGCCAACCGTATTCAACAAAATCAAAATCAAAAGAAAAGGAATCGTCTTTTCTGTGGGGGGGAAACCGAAAGAAAATGAATCATCTTTTTAAAGCGCAATGGAATGGTCTTTCAGATGAAAGAGACTAAACGCATCATGTGGCGTGTCACATGGGCGGTGGCCAACAGTATTCAATGAAATAAAAATAAAAAGAAAAGGAATTGTTTTTTATGTGGGGAAAAAATTGAAAGAAAATGAATCATCTTTTTAAAGTGGAATGGAATGGTATTTCAGATGAAAGAGACTAAACGTGTCATGTGGCGTGTCACATGGTTGGTGGCCAACAATATTCAACGAAATCAAAATCAAAAGAAAAGGAATCGTCTTTTATGTGGGGGAAAAACTGAAAGAAAATGAACTATCTTTTTAAAGAGGAATGGAATGGTCTTTCAGATGAAAGAGACTAAATGCATCATGTGGCATGTCACATGGTCGGTGGACAGTAGTATTCAACGAAATCAAAATCAAAAGAAAAGGAACCGTCTTTTCTTTGGGGGAAAAATCGAAAGAAAAGGAATCATCTTTTTAAAGTGGAATGGAATGGTATTTCAGATGAAAGAGACTAAATGCGTCATGTGGCGTGTCACATGGTCGGTGGCCAATAGTATTCAACGAAATCAAAATCAAAAGAAAAGGAATTGTTTACTATGTGGGGGAAAAATCGAAAGAAAAAGAATCATTTTTTTAAAGCGGAATGGAATGGTCTTTCAGATGAAAGAGACTAAACGTGTCATGTGGCGTGTCACATGGTTAGTGGCGAGCCATATTCAACAAAATCAAAATCAAAAGAAAAGGAATCATCTTTTCTGTGGGGGGAAAAACCGAAAGAAAAGGAATCATGTTTTTAAAGAGGAATGGAATGTCCTTTCAGATGAAAGAGACTAAATGCATCATGTGGCGTTTCACATGGTTGGTGGCCAATAGTATTCAACGAAATCAAAATCAAAAGAAAAGGAATCGTCTTCTCTGTCGGGGAAAAACCAAAAGAAAATGAATCATCTTTTTAAAGCGGAATGGAATGGTCTTTCAGATGAAAGAGACTAAACGCGTCATGTGGCGTGTCACATGGTCGGTGGCCAATAGTATTCAACGAAATCAAAATCAAAAGAAAAGGAATCGTCTTCTCTGTGGGGGAAAAACCGAAAGAAAATGAATCATATTTTTAAAGAGGAATGAAATGGTCTTTTAGATGAAATAGACTAAACACATCATGTGGCGTGTCACATGGTCGGTGGCCAGCCGTATTCAACGAAATCAAAATCAAAAGAAAATGAATCGTATTTTCTGTGGGGGAAAAACTGAAAGAAAAGGAATCATCTTTTTAAAGAGGAATG
Source organism: Picea sitchensis (assembly GCA_010110895.2). Taxonomy (NCBI): domain Eukaryota; kingdom Viridiplantae; phylum Streptophyta; class Pinopsida; order Pinales; family Pinaceae; genus Picea; species Picea sitchensis. The sequence continues at coordinate 507,287 of SNQJ01S0006405.1, forward strand.
GAATGGTCTTTTAGATGAAAGAGACTAAACGCGTCATGTGGAATGTCACATGGTCAATGGCTAGCAGTATTCAACGAAATCAAAATCAAAAGAAAAGGAATCGTCTTTTATGTGGGGAAAAAACTGAAAGAAAATGAATCAACTTTTTAAAGTGGAATGGAATGGTCTTCAATTGAAAGAGACTAAACACGTCATGTGGCGTGTCACATGGTCAATGGCCAGAAGTATTCAACAAAATCAAAATCAAAAGAAAAGGAATCGTCTTTTCCGTGGGGGAAAAACCGAAAGAAAAGGAATCATTTTTTTAAAGTGGAATGGAATGGTATTTCACATGAAAGAGACTAAACACGTCATGTGGCGTGTCACATGGTCAATGGCAAGAAGTATTCAACGAAATCAAAATCAAAAGAAAATGAATCGTCTATTGTGTGGGGGAAAAACCCAAAGAAAATGAATCATCTTTTTAAAATGAAATAGAATGGTCTTTGAGATGAAAGAGACTAAACGTGTCATGTGGCGTGTTACATGGTCAGTGGCCAACAATATTCAACGAAATCAAAATCAAAAGAAAATGAATCGTCTTTTATGTGGGGGAAAAACCGAAAGAAAAGGAATCATATTTTTAAAGTGGAATGGAATGGTCTTCAGATAAAAGAGACTAAACGCATCATGTAAAATCAAAAGAAAAGTAATCATTTATTATGTGGAATGGAATGGTCTTCAGATGAAAGAGACTAAATGCATCATGTAAAATCAAAAGAAAAGGAATCGTCTATTATGTGAGGGCAAAATCCAAAGAAAATGAATCATCTTTTTAAAACAAAATGGAATGGTCTTTGAGATGAAAGAGACTAAACGTGTCATGTGGCGTGTCACATGGTCAATGGCCAACAATATTCAACGAAATCAAAATCAAAAGAAAATGAATTGTATTTTCTGTGGGGGAAAACCGAAAGAAAATGAATCATCTTTTTAAAGTGGAATGGAATGGTCTTCAGATGAAAGAGACTAAATGCGTAATGTAAAATCAAAAGAAAAGGAATCGTCTATTATGTGAGGGAAAAACCCAAAGAAAATGAATCATCTTTTTAAAACAAAATGGAATGGTCTTTGAGATGAAAGAGACTAAACATGTCATGTGGCGTGTCACATGGTCAGTGGCCAACAATATTCAATGAAATCGAAATCACAAGAAAATGAATCGTCTTTTCTGTGGGGGAAAAACCGAAAGAAAAGGAATCATCTTTTTAAAGTGGAATGGAATGGTCTTCAGATGAAAGAGACTAAACGCGTCATGTAAAATCAAAAGAAAAGGGATCGTCTATTATGTGGGATGGAATGGTCTTCAAATGAAAGAGACTAAACGAGTCATGTAAAATCAAAAGAAAAGAAATCGTCTATTATGTAAGGGCAAAACCCAAAGAAAATGAATCATCTTTTTAAAATGAAATGGAATGGTCTTTGAATGAAAGAGACTAAACGCGACATGTGAATCAGTAAATGCAGTGCCCCACTAAGAGAAGAAACTGCCAGACATTAATTCAATTTTGTTTATTATGTGAGGGCAAAACCCAAAGAAAATGAATCATCTTTTTAAAACGAAATGGAATGGTCTTTGAGATGAAAGAGACTAAACGCGTCATGTGAATCAGTAAATGCAAGTGCCCCACGAAGAGAAGAAATTGCCAGACATTAATTCAATTTTTCTGAGATGAAAGAGACTAAACGCGTCATGTGGAGGGGTGTCACACAGTGATTAAATTTGAAGGGTGGGTTTTAATTTCAATGAGAAGGGTATATACTTATGCAACCCTTCGACAATGAAAAGTTTTCAAAAAAATTAGATTTTAATTGACAACAATAAATTAAGTACACACTTCACAAAAAAATATGTTAAATAAAATATTATATTTCCAATCGAATTTATCT
>SNQJ01S0006405.1:516833-555585 GCA_010110895.2 Picea sitchensis
AACCATGGTAAACAAATGTGTTTTATGTGTCTAAATGAATGTTTATTGTTATGTTATTGATCAATTAAAGAATGACTGGTTAAGTTATTTTCTTACGACATGCATGCATAGTTTAATCAATGAATGAAGGCTAGATATAGAGGAATGGATAATAATATTGATTCATGAAGAAAAGGAACAGATTACAGTCCCAAACCCTTCCCTGACTACAGACATCTAAGTATATAGTCCCCCATAAAGCTATCTCGGGTGAAACTACGTTGTGCAGTCTATGTGTAGCGTTTCCTTCTGGTTTACTAGGAGGGTCAATAGTTTGAGGGTTTTGTTGGAAACCTTGAGATAAAAACCTGGGTCAGTCCATACATCCAACAAATGGTTATGTTCCCAGTTGGAACCGAGCTACATAGATTGGAAGGGATCCATTGAAAAAAATCACAGGGAATGAAACCATTGAAGGGTATGTTCAGGCCATGGAACCCAATGAAGGCAGAGATCGGAAGATTGTTAAAGTCAAAAGAACTTGAGTTTGCACAGATGGACAATAGAAATCCTAAATATACACCGCGCAACTATCTCAACAAATATGTGTTTAGCGAATTGCATGAAGTATTTTTCTCTCAATTCCCACATCTATTGCAGGAGTGGTTATTGAGGTTGAAGGACAATCATCTTAAGAATCATATCAAATAGCTAGAGTGGCATCCTGTGGATATCGTGCAATTGCAGCATGATGCAGGAGCATCACCAGCAAAGCACACGTGGAGAGACAACTCAGCGCCATAACGCGCCTTTTGAATTATTTTGGAATCTTAAACACTGGTGTTTCCTGTCAATCTTTTTGAACGAATAATTAGAAGAAGATCAAAACGGGTTGGAAGCAAACACGATCAGTGAGATCTGGTAGTTTCACTCTTAGACTTTAATGTAATGGAACTTAAGGGGTAGTTAGTTTATTTTGGAATCTTCTCTTCTTCGAGAAGACGAGTAGTCGGAGGGAACCCTAGGATAATTAGAGGTTTTGTATGCCCGAATGAGGCTGCTTCAAATTAGTAGGAGATTGTTGTGATTTAGTTGTTGCTGAATTTTTAGTTATTGTTTTATCATAGTTGTAACCATTTACATTTGAATGAAAATAATAGAGGAAAATTGATCCGAATGTGTGTGGAGTTGTTGTTGTTAAAATCTTCCCTGTTATTTTATGTTTCCATGAATGAATGAGTTATCTTATTGAATGTATGATACTGCGAAGCATTGGAATAGGTTTCAAATCATTTCTCTTCATTGAGTTCATGCAAGGTGTGCACATAGTCTACAAGGAGTGCGTTGACGAAGTCTGTTTCAACTCAGAAGCTCAGAAGAGATAGCGTGAAACTTCCATTTGCAAGGAGAGAAAAGGGACTGCTGCAAGGTGTGCACAGTCGCCCACAAGAAGCTGAGTCTTGTGTAAGAATATGTTGCAAGGAGTGCACAGATTCAAAGTTCGACTAAGTGTCGAAGTAACCCTCTAAGGAGTTAAAGGGTTCGAGAAATAAATCTCTGGAGAGATAGCTACAAAGATCCAATAGAAAGGGAGAGATCTGTTGAAGGTCATGAAGTGACGGTTGGGATCCCTTCGGAAGGAATCGGGATCACTGACAGTCGTTAGATCTCAAGAAGGTGCGAGGAGGTTACACCTTGAAGTCCTTCAGACTTTGCATGTTCAAAGGTTTTTCATTTATGAAGGGGGAAAACTTTCTGAAGTTACGAAACCCGAAATCCATATGAACCGTAGATCCATCCAGAGGAAGTGGGATCCTTCTAGATCATCACATATGGGAGAATTTACGTGACATTTAACCGTAAGTTCCTTCAGAAATTCATCAATCAGAGGATTCTAAGTGTTGAGGATTCAAGCCTCCAAAAATTGTGAAGTCGCGAAGTGTGAAGAGATCACCATTGTTGGTCATCGAAGGGAGAGCGAACCATAGATCTGGTTTTGAGTAACTTCGTTGTTTCGGAGTTAGCATAGAAAGAAACTAGTTGCACTCAAGGTAGCCGAAGTCGCGAAGTCACGAAGTGTAAAGAGATTGCCATCGTTGGTCATTGGAGGGAGCGCAAACCGTAGATCTGGTTCTGAGTAACTTCGTCGGTTCGTAGTTCGTGTAGAAAGAAATTACCTGCATGCAAGGTAGTTGAAGTGCGGAGAGATCGCCATTGTTGATCATCGAAGGGAGTGTGAACCGTAGATCTGGTCCCGAGTAACTTCGTGAGTTCAGAGTTCGCATAGAAAGAGACCAGTTGCACGCAAGGTAGCCAAAGTCTGAAGTCGCGAAGAGCCAGGAGGTTAAACCTCGGGTCGCAGTCCAAGGTCACATGCAAATAAGGAGCTAGCACCCGTTAGTGTGATATTTTGAAAAGGGTGCTAACAAAGAAGGGCCTGCAGTTACCAGTCGATATGAGAATGAAAAATCGATGGTGGGGAATCATTGCAGAGCGCAAAGGTGAAATTAACAGACTTTTTAGTTCACGGCCCACAATTTGCCAACGTCGTTGATCTCGTCGAGACAGGGGGTTAATGACCACGATTAGATCGAGTTGGGTGATAAATTTTCTGATTGCAAGGATAGAGCTCTCCAATAAAGAGTGAGCATGTTGGCTCCCCGCAATCACTGAGAACCGTCGATCAATGAACCAATCGGTAATGACCAAATCATGACCTTAAAAAACTTGAGGGTGATAGTAGGGCCTGTGTTTGATTCATTTTGAGACCAATAAGGTCTCAAGGAGATTAAGATTCTAGACCGGGAGGTCACGCAACCCCAAGGGAGATTAGGGGGATCTGCATAAAGTGGTATCAGAGCCTGAAATTTTTTTCGGGTAGCGAAAAAGAGCTTGAAGTTATACTCTGTGTGTGAGAAAAAGTCAGCACAATGCCACCGAGGAGACATGTGGAGCCGCCTATAGCCAATCGCCCTATAGAAAGATAAATGAGATAGCGTCGTGCAATATTAGAGGCGATGGAGGAAGTGCAGAGGAGGGCACCTGATGTTGGGGACATCAGTGATGCAGAAAGTGAAGAAATAGAAGTTGAAGAAGCTACAGGGGAAAATGTTGTCGAGGAACGCTTGCTGAGAGAGGTTGTTAAATTGGGACCTGGAGCAAAGATAGACATCCCAATGTATGAAGGCAACTTAGATGTTGAAGAATTGCTAGATTGGATAAGATCCATGGACAAATATTTTGACTATGAAGATGTCGATGAGGAGAAGAAGGTGAGACATGTTTTCACCAGGTTGAAAGGACATGCAGCACTGTGGTGGGATGAACTGTAGGCTGAGAGGAGAAGCAAAGACAAGCAGAAGATAAATAATTTGGACAGAATGGTAGCCAAGTTGAAGGCTAAATTCATACCCAAACATTATTAGATAAATATGTTCATAAAGTTGTAGAACCTGAGACAGAAGGGTATGACAGTGAAAGAGTACATAGAGGAGTTCTATAAGTTGAATATCAGGACTGGAAAATGAGAGAATGATGAGGAAAAATTTGTCAGGTATATAAATGGCCTGAGGTATGAAATACAGGATGAAATCAACATGATGTCATTGAGGACAGTAAAGGATGCTTATTAGATTTCTCTGAAGGCAGAGGAGAAGTTGGCCAGGAAACAGATTCAATGAAATAGAGGCAACAACCCAAGCAAAGGCAAGGGAGTTGCCCATGACAGGGCATAGAAACCCAAAGATGAGACTAAGAAACCACATAGTCACTCAGGAAGAGGAGGAATTTCTCGGGGAAGATAAAGTGGTGGAAGAAATTCTTCTACAGGAAGAGGAAGAAGCAGAAGAGGAGAGATAACATGTTATGCCTGTGGAAAGACAGGACACATGTCTTGGGAATGTCCCGAGAAAAAGAAAGAAGGAGATTAAGATTACATTTCAGAATCTCATAATCTGAATGTTGAAGTAGAAGAAGCAGAAGATGGAAGATCCATGATGTTGAGGAAGGTTCTCTTGAAGTCAGAACTAGAAGTTGAAAAGTCATTGCAGAGGAACAGTTTGTTCAGGACAACTTGCAAGACTAAAGACAGAGTATTCAAGGTGATAATTGACAGTGGGAGCATTGATAATCTAGTATCCACAGATATGGTGGAGAAATTGGAGATGGAGACAACTGCACATCCGAAGCCATATAAAGTCGCATGGTTGCAGAAAGGACATCAGGTAATGGTCACTAAACAATGCCTTGTTGAATTTAAAATAGGTGGATATAGACATGAAATGATGTGTGATGTGATTCCCAGGATGTATGTCATGTTTTTTTGGGAAGACCATGGAAGTTTGACATAAATGTCATTCATGATGGGATAAAAAATACTTACACCTTGGAGAAGAATGGTAGGACACACATGTTGTTGCCAATAGAGGAGAAGAAAGTAAAAGAAGAAGCCAACACAAGCATACTTATCATGAGTGGGAAGGAACTCCTGAGTGAGGTCAAAAAGGTGTTGGCATGTTTACAGGTAGAGTGTGCTTATCATTGATGGCAAGAACAACAACGACGATGACATTTTTACAGGAAAGAACAACAACGATGATGGAAAACAAGAAAAGCATAAGCTCATGAGGAATAGAGAAAAGTTACACGCAGAGCGCAAGTGTGCGCCAGGGCCGAGGTTAACTTCATTTCCTAAGATCAGGAGGAGAAGCGAACAGTATGCATAGATCAAAGATCAGAAGGAAAATCACAGTACAGAAACGTGATCATGATCAACATCTCCACCGGACGAACCAGGAACGATTGAGAATTCAATTACCTGAGTACTCGATAGTCGTTGGATCACTTTTTAGTGGAAGGATAGGATAATCCAGAAGAGAAGCACCAGAGATAGATTGTAATATACCAGATATAAAATGTATGCAAAACAGAAATAAAATGCTAGTAATGGCAGAATAACAACAATATAACCAGAACATTCACCACAATAACACTGAAATGATATAAGAATAAGAACATAAATAGCACTTTGAATCTGAAAGCAATGTTCACGGGCCTCTTCGAGGGGGAAACTTTTAGTTGAGAAGAGCTCCATTACAATAATATCTAAGCTAGGGTTCTCATACCCTCGATTCCTATTTATAATAAAAAGAAGCATCTAGAGGAAGATCCTTCTAGAAGAGGAAGCTTCTATTAAGCCTTCTTACATCCTCCTTATTCTATTTTATTGAAAGGCCTTATTAATATTGACCTTTATTACATACGAATATATTGTTCTACCTATGTGCGGGTTAGGAACCTAACATGTCCGCCCCCTTAAAAACAACCTTGTCCTCAAGGCTTGGGATGAGAAAATTGCTGCAGAATGGTTGTTGGTTCCCTAGTGGCATCTGCTGGAGTTGTATCTTTCCACTGGACTAGCACTTCCTTGATGGTTCTTTGACATAGGTGATGCTCACGCTGGTCCAAAACTGCTTCTGGTTGTAGCCAAATGGATCCTTCTTTAGCTAACTCTGGAATGTTGGTTTGAATTTTTCACTTAGCTCCAATCACCTTCTTTAAGCATGAAAAATGAAAAATAGGATGTAGCTTTGAATGGCTGGGCAAAGCCAACTGATAGGCGACTTGTCCCACATGCTTGAGCATGGTATAAGGACCATAAAATTTGGGCGCTAGCTTCTGACAATGCTCGGCCTTGAGGGAAGTTTGCTTGTAAGGTTGCAGTCGAAGAAAGACCTGATCCCCTTCTGCAAATTGACATTCAGAGTGACCTTGATTTGCTTGTTGCTTCATGCGATTCTATGCCATGACCAAATTCTCTTTGAGGGTATGGAGAATAGCCTCTTGAGCTTTTAGTGTTAGGTCAACCGCCTGGACCTTCGAGGCACCTGGTAAGTATGAGAGAACTGAAGGTGGTTTCTATCCATATACCGCTTCAAAAGGAGTCATGTGTGTAGTTGTATGGTATGAAGTGTTGTACCACCATTCAGCTAGGGGTAACCATTAATCCCACTAATTTTGATTTTCCAAGGAAAAACACCTCAAATATGTTTCCAAACACTTGTTGACAAATTCTGTTTGGCCATTAGTCTGGGGATGATAAGTTGTGTTGAGATGCAATTCGGTGCCTTGTATCTTGAACAGTTCTTGCCAAAAATTGCTTGTGAAAGTTGGGTCGTGATCAGAAACAATGGAGTGCGGCATTCCATGAAGCTTGAAGACCTGATCCATGAATATTTGAGCCATCATGGATGTTGTAAACGGGTGTTGAAGGGTGCATAAATGAGCATATTTGGAAAGGCGATCAACAACCACCATGATGACGGATTTATTTCTCGATTTGGGTAAGCCGGTAGTAAAATCCATAGAGATATCCTTCCAAATAACATGTGGAATTAGGAGCGGTTGTAGTGTGCCCGATGATTTGACTATTTCTTCCTTGTTGCATTGACACACATCACATTCAGATACAAAATTACAAATGTCCTATTTCATACCATCCCAGAAAAAGGAACGTTTGACCCTGTCATAGGTTTTGGTGAACCCGGAGTGCCCTGCTGTGGGTGTAGCATGAAGCTCAGAAAGTACCATGGATTTAAGATTTGATTGTTTACTTAAATACAAACGGCATTTGTATCGAAGTTCCTCATGGAGCCAAGAGTACCCTAGGGAATCTAGAGCATTGGACTGCAATTGGTGGATCAACTGCGAACTTTTGGGATCTTGTAGCGATTCCTGGCGAACAGCTTGGAGCCAATCTGGTACAATGAATGAAAGAGAAAAAAGGGATCCTTCATATTCATATTTTTGGGAAAGTGCATCCGCAACCACATTGTCTTTTCCTTTCTTATAAATGATCTCATAATAATATCCAAAGAGTTTAGTCACCCATTTTTGTTGTTCTGGGGAGGAAATGTGTTGTTCCAGAAAATACTTGAGGCTTTTTGTTCCGGGAGGAAATGTGTTGTTCCAAAATACTGAGGCTTTGATGGTCTGTATCAATTTGGAAACATTTCCCCAACAAGTAAGGACACCAAAGATCCACTGCATCCAGAATAACCAACATTTGATTTTCATAGATGGATTTGCCCATATTTCTTCGATAGTTGCTTGTTGGTAAAGGCCAAAGGCCTAATTCTCTGGTATTAAGGACAAGACTAAATTCCTTTTCCTAAGGCATCACATTACAACACGCTGTCTTTGTGAAATCAGTAGCTGGCTGCAGGACTAGGAGGGTGGCTACGGCCATCTTTAAGGTTTGAAAAGCTTGGATAAAGGCTAGAGTCCAAGTGAAAGAGTTATTTTAGAGAGCAAAGGAGAGGTGTTGTAATCTTCCCATACTTCTTAACAAATCCTATGACACACCCTCGTTGGCCTAGAAATCCACGCTAAAGCTCTTAAGAGTCTGCGAGGCTGCCTTGCATAGAATCAATCTTTTAGATCCACCCCCGACACCATATTTTCCAAACCAGATGACCCAAGTATTATACTTCGAGGTTTCAAAAGCACATTTAGACTATTTCAAGAAAAATTTGCGTCGGTGAGTGTAGATGGAGAACTCGATCCATTACGCAGAAAGATGGTGGCGTCGAAGTTTTGCTATAGATGAGGATACTGGATATCATCAAAGAAAACTAAGACAAAATGGTGGAGAAAAGGACGGAAGACATGATTCATGAGGCTTTGGAAGGTGGAGGGGGCATTACACAAGCCAAAGGGCATGACCAAAAACTCATAGTGGCCCTCATGAGTTCTAAGGGTAGTCTTGGGAATGTCTTCCTCTTTCATATGTATCTGGTGGTAGCCCGAACGAAGATCCAGTTTAGTGAAGAATTGGACGCCACTCAATTCATCCAGGAGTTCATCAATGACGGGAATGGGGAATATGTCTTTGATGGTAAGTTTGTTGAGGGCATGGAAGTCAGGACACATTCACCTAGAACTTTATTTCTTCAGGACCATGACCACAAGAGATGAGTAGGGGCTCATACTAGGGTGGATAACGCCTGCAATAAGGAGTTCCTAGACCATTTTCTCAATTTCATTTTTTTGGGAAAAGGGGTGACGATACAGACGGATATTGGGAGGAAGGCTTCCGGGTACAAGGGGAATGGAATGATCATGAACACTGTTGGCGACGGAAGTCACTCCCGGATTGCTAACAGGAGCAGAGCCTGACGCCCATCAGTTTTATGTCACGGTTGTTCATAGATGGGTGATCGAATGGCGGGAAACTCAAAACAATAGCGTTCCAACTCTGAAACTAGGCCAGGTATGCATGAGCAAGTGCGGTCTTGCATAAACTTCAGACAGTGAGTTGTAGTAAAGGGTGAACAGGCGAAAGACTTGTACAAGAGAAAAGAGGAGGTCTATTATAAACAGCAGGTTTCTAACAGACTGAGGAAGAAGACGTCCAAATGCGATATCATCTTACATTCAAACGCAAAGCCAGAGAATGCAACAATGCAACAATAAATCTTTTATCATGACATAACCGCAATAACTCGCGTGACTCAGTCAATCACGAACTCTCTTAGCATGAGATGAAAATTAGATGGAGTAAGAAGCACTGTCTGTCATAAAACAAGAAATCTCATATACAGATGCATAAGCTGAAAGCTAGAATAGCTGTTAAGACATTACAGTAGGGAGCTCTGCTCTACCATCGATGCTTACAAAAATGGCGAAAATGCCTACATATACTCAAAACAAAACACAACAGCGAAAACGAGATATTGCATTAATAACATTGCGTCTGCATGTCTTCTGACAGTCTGCGCATGCAGACTGGACGATCGTGCACCTATGAAAGACGCCATCTTAACTGCGCGTGGCTCCAGCAAGGGGAGTAGCTGAGCCATTAAGTGCCAAGCTAGCGTGTTCAGACTTCCTTCGGCTAGTCGAGGACTCGGGCATGGATTCTCTAGAAAAATGGGCACACAGGACCCCCTTGAGTAGACCGCTTACCAGACCCTCCATTCCCCTTACTTAATGACTAAAAGGAGTTTTCAACCACCCGCTTGATTTTCATTAACTGCTTCCTCAGGGAGTGTCCGAGACGATATGCTCAGGAGCTTCGGTACTTCGTGTCTTGTGGATGGGAAGGAGCCAGTCTTTACTCTTCAAAGTCGAGATGCGCGAAGAGGCGATGGAGCCCAATCGCGCACCACATGTCCCTCTTTGATGGACGGCTGACTTCGTGGCATCGCGGGCCCCAACTTCTATGCTTTCGACGTTCGTGAATATGAAAGGGCCAACCTTGCTTATCGAAATCGCGATGAGCGATATGCCGAGATGGCTCATTCTGGTGCCACATGTCCCTCAAATCTGACGGTTTTGAACTCACCCGATGCTGCTGTGGGCCCGGGCCCGGGACTCTCTCGTCATCTCGTGCATCGGAACATAACAGAGCTGCTTTTTGTGCCTTGGAGTCGCGATGGGAGAAACGTCGAGATGGCCCAATTTGCTGCCAGGTGTTCCCTTTAGATGGACGGCTGAAAATGCTTTTTGGCGCTTTGGGACCTGAGTGGAAAAATGATCAACAATAGCGCCCCTCTTCCAGGCTTATTCTTTTATGACCAGGCGCCAAAACCATGGGCCCAATTCTGGGTGCTATCGGCATTTCGGGGTTCGGGGTTTCAAGAAGTGAAGGGATGAGGAGCGCTTAACCCTCGAACTCCCGAATGCCGACGTAACACGGATGTGTGCCACGTGTCCTTTAGACAAACGGCCCAGATAGTATTCGTTATTGTAAAGAGGGCTGCCCCCATTTACAGGCTCTTTTGACGTGACCTGATGCTAAGACCGCGGGCTCAGCTCGAAAGGTGCTTCAGAACTTCGTTGATCGGCAATTTCAAAAGAAATGAACTAACACCACCTTGTCTCCCGAAACACCGATCTCCGATAGGCCGACTGGTTGCCACTTGTCCCGATCGGATCAGACGATCCAGATTTTCTTTGAACCATTGGCGCTGCCCTTCGTGCTAAACCCCAGGCAACTTGACAGCCCCGAAAACCCGATGACCGTCGATTAACTCTGTAGGATGGATATCGACTACCGACAACAAAACTTTGCTCTCTCGCTTGACTCACAACCGGAAAGTTGGGTCCTTCCGCTGCTGTACCTGGGTGTTCTCGAGCCCGGGACAAGAATTATCACTAACATTAGGCTCCATGGGGGATAGATTCGTCCCTGTGATGCTCTAGTAACTCATTCCACAACTTCAGTGCCTTATCGTTGGGCTATGGAGTCAGGCTCAAAATATCCCGCTGTTGAAAATACAAGCCGAAAAATAAAAGCAACAAAATAAAGCTACGTGCTCAAAGGAGCTTATTTATATATAGTCCTAATGCTAATAAAATATTTACATGGGCTAGGTGAAAGAAAACTTCCACCATAGCCATCCAAGCAGCTTCCTGGATAGAAGCTCCTTCCTTCTGTCAATGATCATCAGCAGATGGTGTAGCCGTGACAGCAGAACGGTTACACTCATCAACTCCTCCTTACAAGATGGAGTTGAGATGAAATAGGGCGGCTCCAAGGCATAGGGGAAATGCCACTCCATGTATTTGCTGACAAGGTCATCGAATGAGTGGCCATTTCCATTGAATGGGCGAAATACAGCCTCTTCTGCTACACAGTTATTCACACGCGGCCGAATGTCTCTGATAACCACAGGCGGGTGAATAACTGAAGTAGGCCCACTGATCTCAGGTGGTGGCTTCTCACTGACTGGCTCTAAACGAAGGGCGGACTGCCCCTCTGGTTCTTTTTCCTCTTCTTGTTGGCTCTCCTCTAGAATGGTGATCCCGTCAAAAATATTCGTTTCAGGGACAGTGGGACCCGCTGCTTCTGGTTGCTCATACATAATCTTCTTCCCAGGTAAAAATATATCATGAGAAACTCCTTGGAGAAAAAGAGAGGACACATCTTCCACAATAATCTCTTCTTTACAAATGGGAAGGTCTCCGTCCTCAGAAACAGGGTTGCTAGGAATATCTGCTTCAACCCGACATTTAGGTGAGCCAAACTCATAATCTCCACAAGAGGCGTGTTGATCTTCATGAACATCTAAAAGAACAGACGCATCTGATATGATGTCAGATGCTTCCATTCTCGAGCTAACACCACTCATATCATTCAACACCTCAAATTTTTCACAACAGATGCTTTCCTCCACAGTAAGAGCTTCATCGCAGACATGGTCTGTAGGGCCAGCAAAGGCTTCATGAAGCAAAGAAAATTCTTCACAACAATTTTCATACAAACCATCAGCTGGATAGTAATCTTTGCAAAAAGCATTGAAAGTTGTATGAAAACCTGTTAAAGAGTGGATTCTCGTAGTGGGAAGAGATTGACACCACTCAAGAGCAGCTCCCTTCAATCCTGAAGAGCTTAATCCGGACATCCTCATGCGTGATATTGTGTCGGTGAATAGCTTCATGGAAGTCCAGTAAATTCTCAGCTGGTACCTCCCAATCTTGTGCGTGAAATTCGGGGAGGAAATCTTCCCAGATGTCTCTATCAGGAAGTGCATTAAGAAAACCAACTATTTGAGAGAAGTCACAGAAAGAAAACCTTTGAGCCATAATTTTCTCCATATCGAACTAGTGGAGTCGCCAATCGATCCTCGAATCATGGATTCGCCAGGTGAAAGATGCACAACTTCAAATATGCCTGGTCCTTGTTCACCATCAAAGGCCAGATCTTAACGTTGTCGTTACCCCAGGAAGCTTCTCAGACTGAGAAATAAGCTACTGAAACCCTCTTGAGAAAGCTCCTTAGGGTCAGCTTTCAGGTGTGCTAACAGTAGTCACAGCTGAAATAGTGATGTGGAAACAATGGAGTCGCCACAGTGGAGTCACCAGGTGCATAGTATCAATCTTTAAGGGCTCTGATGTTTGATGCACCTTCAGAATCAAAGGCTCAATGTCGTTCTGCCCAAGGAAAATCTTCAACTTCGTCCCTGGCAACGGCGACAGAAATGTTGGCGATGAAAGTCACTCCCGGATTGCTAACAAGAGCAGAGCCCAACGCCCATCATTTTTATCTCACGGTTGTTCATAGATGGGTGATCGAATGGCGGGAAACTCAAAACAATAGCATTCCAACTCTGAAACTAGGTCAGGTATGCATGAGCAAGTGCGGTCTTGCGTAAACTTCAGACAGTGAGTTGTAGTAAAGGGTGAACAGGCGGAAGACTTGTACAAGAGAAAAGCGGAGGTCTATTATAAACAACAGGTTTCTAACAGACTGAGGAAGAAGACGTCCAAATGCGATATCATCTTACATTCAAACGCAAAGCCAGAGAATGCAACAATGCAACAATAAATCTTTTATCATGACATAACCGCAATAACTCGCACGACTCAGTCAATCACGAACTCTCTTAGCATGAGACGAAAATTAGATGGAGTAAGAAGAATTGTCTGTCATAAAACAAGAAATCTCATATACAGATGCATAAGTTGAAAGCTAGAATAGTTGTTAAAACATTACAGTAGGGAGCTTTTCTCTACCATCGATGCTTACAAAAATGGCGAAAACGCCTACATATACTCAAAACAAAACACAACAACAAAAACGAGATACTGCATTAATAACATTGCGTCTGCATGTCTTCTGACAGTCTGCGCATGCAGACTGGACGATCGTGCACCTATGACAGATGCCATCTTAACTGGGCGTGGCTCCAACAAGGGGAGTAGCTGAGCCATTAAGTGTCGAGCTAGCATGTTCAGACTTCCTTCGGCTAGTTGAGGACTTGGGCATGGCTTCTCTGGAAAAATGGGCACATAGGACCCCCTTGAGTAGACTGCTTGCCAGACCCTCCACTCCCCTTACTTAATGACTGAAAGGAGGTTTCAACCACCCGCTTTATTTTCATTAACTGCTTCCTCAGGGAGTGTCCGAGACGATATGCTCAGGAGCTTCGGCACTTCGCGTCTCGTGGATGGGAAGGAGCCAGTCCTTACTCTTCAAAGTCGAGATGCGTGAAGAGGCGATGGAGCCCAATCGTGCACCACGTGTCCCTCTTTGATGGACGATTGACTTCGTGGTGTCGTGGGCCCCAGCTTCTATGCTTTCGGCGTTCGTGAATATGAAAGAGCCAACCTTGCTTATCAAAATCGCGATGAGCGATATGCCAAGACGACTCATTCTAGTGCCACACGTCCCTCAAATCTGATGGTTTTGAACTCACCCGACGCTGTTGTGGGCCCGGGCCCGGGACTCTCCCGGCATCTCGTGCATCAGAACATAACGGAGCTGTTTTTTGTGCCTTGGATTCGCGATGGGCAAAACGCTGAGATGGCCCAATTTTCTGCCAGGTGTTCCCTTTAGATGGACGGTTCAAAATGCTTTTTGGCGCTTTGGGACCTGAGTGGCAAAATGATCAACAATAGTGCCCCTCTTCTAGGCTTGTTCTTTTATGACCAGGCGCCAAAACCATGGGCCCGATTCTGGGCGCTATCGGCATTTCGGGGTTCAGGGTTTCGAGAAGTGAAGGGACGAGGAGCGCTTACCCCTCGAACTCCCGAATGCCGACGTGACACAGATGTGTGCTGCGTGTCCTTCAGACGAATGACCCAGATAGTATTTGTTATTGTAAAGAGGGTTGCCCATTTATAGGCTTGCTTGACGTGACCTGATGCTAAGACCATGGGCTCAGCTCGAAAGGTGATTCGAAACTTCGTTGATCGGCAATTTCAAAACCAATGAACTAACACCACCTTGTCTCCCGAAACATCGATCTCCGATAGGCTGACTGGCTGCCACCTGTCCCGATCGGATCAGACGATCCAGATTTGCTTTGAACCATTGGCGCTGCCCTTTGTGCTAAACCCCGGGCAACTTAACAGCCCCAAAAACCCGATGACCGTCGATTAACTCTGTAGGCTGGATCTCGACTGCCGACAACAAAACTTTGCTCGCTCGCTTGACTCGCAACCGGAAAGTTGGGTCCTTCCGTTGCTGTACCTGGGTGTTCTCGAGCCCGGGACAAGAATTATCGCTAACAAACACCACAGGAAAGAGGGAGCCCTTGGGGAGTGGAAAATACCAATTGATGTTTAGAAAGGATTTTTTGGAGGTCTTGCAGTACCGAGGGTGTCTCAGTTGCTTGTATGGCATGGAGTTGGGTGATAACACCAGAATGACCCTTTTTTAGCAGCTTTTCCATGCGATGGGAACTAATGATCTCAGGTGAACCGACGGTGATGACTTGGAACTTATATTGGTGGCCCTCCTGGTTGAATTGCATGGTTAAGTCTTTAAAATCCATGAGAATGGGACCCAAAGTCCTTAGCTAGTCCTTAGCCATTCTTGTATGTATTCACGTAATGATGCCATTGTTATGTATTTTTTTACCTTGATTCCAAATAACTCATCCTTAATTCTCTTCAATGTGTCTCGTTATTGATGCAACACAAATTATTGACCTTCATTATCATTTGTGAAACTGACCAGCCATTGTCGAAGTTCTTCTTCTGGGAAGTTTTCCAAGTCATCAAATTTGGCTCCCCATGCATCCCTTAGTGCACCCAATTCTATTTCCATTTGGTCCTTATTCAATAGCATTGACTTCCTTATCAATATGAGACCTTCTCGTTCCTTTATAACATTAAGAACTTTCAAGAATAGTAAAATTTTATTTTCCATTAGGGAATCACACGTGGCATTCAATTTTCATAGAGAATCTATTTGTGACAACCATCCTTCTTGTATTTGGTTCATCATGTATTTGTAAGGAAGGTCCTACTTTTATCTCACTAGATCATCCATAATTGATATTCTTTCCATGAGTGTGCTCACAACATTCTTAAATATTGATCTAACATTCTTTTATTGGCTCTGATACCATTTGTAAACTCAGAGGCTTCCTCCGACGGAGAATGAAGCTTGAAGATTGATCTATCTCGTGCGTCTGTCTCCTTCTGCTACTTGACCTTCTACGGCTTGCTACTCTCTGCAGAACCAATCCAGTTATCATGGCGAACCCCAAGATGATCCTTATACAAACCCCACCTCTTGGCCTTATGTGAACCTTCCGGAAACTCCTAGCGAACCTTCAAACAACCCAACACCTAAAACTGCCCTAAGTGGCCTCTTGCCTTGTGGGACTTACTACGGGTGCTCTAGGACCTAAGAGAACTTCAGCCAGCTTCCTTCCGAGAACCTTATCTCTAGGGTGAGAGAACTTTATCTATCTCTTGAGAGAACCTTGGCACATAATCTTTCAGGGAACACAAATTGCAATGGTAGGCAAGTAGAAACGAGAATCATAACAGATGCACAATAAAGAGACAATATTCAGAGATCATAAACGCTTGCAGAATTCTTTATATTAAACACAGAGAGTCGAAGCTCTAAAGCCAGGGTATACAAATATGAGTAGGATGCTCAAAGTAGAATGCTCTTACTCGCTCTTACACTTATAGACTTATGCAAACTTGCATACACAGAGAATGACTCAAAAGCTCAGACAGAAGGGAGCTTTAGAAAGACTCGGACTACTTACAGACTGACTGACTCTGAAAAACTCCTAAAACAACTCCCTCCCGAGAATGAACTTCTCATCTCCTTATATATAAATTTTTGGAGAAGAGAATCATTTCATCGATGAGACTCAACAAGACTTAGGACCCTACATGTCTTCCACTCAATTTACTTTTAGAGATTTGGTGGTAGAAATTGTGCAAGATTCTTTCGACCAAATCATAACTTTATTCTCCACTAAGAAAAGTAAATCTTACTTTAAATCTGGCAGGGTAGTTGTGCAAGATTCCCTGACCAGTAGTCATACTCAAGACGACATGTAAAAAGGAATCTTGAAAATGCGGGTCAAACCACGCCAAATGTTGGAGAAGTGCTCCAAGTTTCCAAGATACTCATTATTTTATTACAAAGTGGATATTGGTCACGTCAACCCACTAAACCTGATTGGCTCCATTGTCGGCCAATTAGACTTGAAGTCCACTGTGGAGGTTGGTATCGTCAACCCATGAAAACCGACTGACACCACTATCGGCCAGTTAGACCTGAAGATGTTTTGGAATCATATCTTAGTCATTTTCGATATGGGTTAAAAACCTTTGTTCATAATTTAGAGTGTCCCACATTTTTGTATATACTTTCCGTGCAATGAAGGGTTGGCCATTCATGATTTGAATGATGGTCTTTACTTTGACAACCCATTGGAAATGATTAAGTATGAAGTGACATAACATCTCACCTTCATTTGGTCCATATTCAAAAATATTTTGGATTGATTGCAAGGGAGATATAGAACTTAAGATTCTTGGATCAACTGCTCCTTTATTTAGGCCAAAATCTTTCCACCAATCTGCAAGCCAAATAGGTGGTCTTCTTGCTGTAGCTGTGTTAATGTTTCCAAATTTGGTTAGAGTTAAAAACTCTTCCTGTTGGATAAAATTCCACCACAACTCTTTATAGGATGAGTAATTATAATCAGTTTCTAGGAAATAAATTTCTGGATTTCTTTCAGGCCAATGATATAATAATCTTGGTCTGTTGAGGCAAAAATATTGTTGATTA
Organism: Picea sitchensis; assembly: GCA_010110895.2. Lineage (NCBI taxonomy): Eukaryota > Viridiplantae > Streptophyta > Pinopsida > Pinales > Pinaceae > Picea > Picea sitchensis. The sequence goes on from SNQJ01S0006405.1 coordinate 533,365, forward strand.
TTTCCCAGACTGTCCCTAATATCCCAAATGAGATCAATATCATGAAATTTGTTAGTTAAATATTCTTGTGCTTCAATTGCCTTTTGTGTAGCTCTAGCAATGATGGGAGCTAACACATTTGAAACTCTCCTTGATCGTATTTCCGGTACTAAATTTGAATATGCAAGCTGGGTTGTTTGAGTCAATATTTTGGTGCTTCTTAATTCCCAATGTGGTCTCCATTCAGATTCATATATTTCCCAATTTAGAGAATCAAGAATGTTTACCAGTGTTTCTTCTCCATTTCCAAGTTGAACAGAGATTATCATGCAAGAAGCTTGTAAGTGTTCTATGCTTAGGAAATCTGGGATGGAGTTTGTAGTACCTTTAATATGTTCAATAGAAAAAACAAAATTTGTGAACAAATATTGGCATCTAGAAAATTTAGCATCACCAGGAGATTTAATGTCTTTATTCAAGACTTTATTCATGGAAGCAGCATCAGTTCTTAAAAGAAATTTCTTATAAATAAGAAATATCTCAAACTTGTGGATAGCATTCAGTGCTGCTTTTATTTCTTTATCTAGAGCTGAGTAATTTTTCTCAGCTGCTTCCCAAAGACCTGAAGAAAATTGGATGATTTCTTCCTTTTCCTTGTCTCCCTGGTGCCTGATTTGTTTGAGGACTGCTCCCCATCCAATATTGCTAGCATCTGTTTCAACTATTTTAAGAAGGTCATCATCAGAAATATACAATATAGGAAGATTTTTGGCCTTGGCTTTTATATTTATGACTGCCTGAGAATGTGCTTCAGTCCAAGGACTAGGGTCTTTCTTCAACCTGGCATTTAATATTTTTCTATCTTGGGCACAACCTTTGTAAAAATGACTGATATAATTTAAACTACCCAAGAATCTTTGTAACTGAACTTTTTCAGTTATTTTGTCAGGAAATTTGTCAGCAAATTCTATAGCATGTGTCTGTAGAGTAAGTTCTCCATTTTTTATAGTATGGACTAGATACTTGATCTCTGTCTTGAATAATTCAAGTTTCTTTTTTGAAAATACTAGGCCTACTTGCTTGACTATTTGCATAATTTTTTTGAGATGTTTAAAATGTTGATCCACAGAGGATGAAAACACAAGTATGTCATCAATATATACAATAAGCCAATCAAAGTAGGGTTTTAGTGTATCATCCATGACCCTTTGAAATTTGGATGGTGCATTCTTTAGGCCAAATGGCATAACATTTCATTCATAATGTCCAGCTGGGACATTGAAGGTTGTTTTAAATTTATCTTCTTTTTTGATAGCCACTTGCCAAAATCCTGATTTTAGATCAAACTTTGACAATATTTTTGCACTAGCAATCCTTGTAACCAAACTAGTTTTATTTGGGATAGGGTATGTGTCATCAGCCAAAACTTTATCTAAAGGCTTGTAATTTACTACTAGTCTAGGAATGCCTCTTACTTGTTCAGAATGTTTGTTCACATAGAATCCATAACAATTCCAAGGACTAGTAGATTCTCTGATGAGCCCTTTATTAATGAGACCCTTAATTTCTTCTGCACACAATCTCTGGTATTCAACATTCATAGGAATGGCTCTTCTCTTACAAGGTTTTCCCTGATAGTCTTCCTTGTATGGAAGAGAAACTTCATGCTTCTTTTGCTTCCAAAAGGCTGTGGGATTCCCTGAGCATACTTGATCAATGAATTCTTGTCTCAACAGAAGAATTTTATGTTGAACTTGATTTTGGCTTAACTGCTCTCTTATTCTTATCCCGGATTGTTGTCCCTTTAATTCTTCAATTTTGAGGATTTTATTTTTTATGGTTTCTACCATATTGGATATCCTTGGGATAGATACAAAAGGAAGTTTTATAGTAACTTTCTTGTTTTCAGACACAGAGGGAATGCTAATAAAATAGCCAGGTCTATTATTTGCTAGCATAGTGGATCCATGGGGTTCAACTGCTGCAAAGAATGGTGTCCCCAAGATACAAGCTATAGGGATATCAGATAGCAGGAATTTTAAGTGTACGCAATATTGTTTGAAGCAGAGGGTAGCTTCAGGAATTTGAAAAGAGATTTATGTTGGAATATTTCCAAATCCAACAGCACTTGCTTGAGCTTTTTGCTAGAAATTTACAGGAATAATTTCCTTATTCAAAAGATTTAGGTCAGATCCTGTATCTAGCAGAGTCTTCAAATGAAAAGGCATTCCTTGAATTTTTAAATCCATAAGGACATGGAATTTTTTATGTTGAATTGGAACTACTTGCTCTTCTTCTTGTTCTGTCTTGTTTTCTTGTTCTTTGATAAACTTTTTAAGTTTACCTATTTCTTTTCCCAAATCTGAGATGGAGAGTGTCTGGACAGAACAACATATAGGCTTAATTGAACATGGTTCCAAAGCCTTTTTAGAGCAATTTCTTAGGTTCAAAAATTTTCCTTTAGTCCTCCATTCATAAAAGGAAATGAACATATCCTTTTCATCCATATAGTCTTTCCATTCTTTTGATAAGCTCAGTTTTTCTTCATCTGATCTATTTGAAGCAAAGTGTTCTACACATGGATGAGTAAATAGATCCCAATTTAACATTGTTTTCATCCATTCTGAATTTACTTTCTGTTTTTTACAACCAACCATCAAAGAGAGAAATTTCTCGATTTCAGGTACAGATGGCTTTTTAAGGTCAAGTGGTATAGTTACTCGACATCTTCTGTTAATTTATGTACAAGATTTTGTTCTTATAACAAGAACATGTGGTTCATGAGGGAAAGGAAAATCAGAGAATTGTGGGCATGGACAGGGTTCTTTTGCAGTGGAATGTGGGGGTGGAAGGTTAGTTCATGGATTATGATTGACATGTTCAAACTGTAATTGGTCTTCTTCTTTGAATGCAAAGAGAGTGGATAGAGTGACTAATTTCCCACAATCTAGGCATTGAATTTCAAAAGGAACATGACCAATAGAATTTGCTAAAGAGTGGAGTGAAGGATGTAAACAGAAGGATGAGGTGGATGACGAAGAAGAAACTGAAGAGTTGTTTCGAGATAAATATTTTTGTGGAAAGGAAATGACTGCGGAGGATGCAGATTCTTTTATTTGGGCAGATGTGAGTGTCCTTGAGATTGGAGCCTTTGGTGTATCAATAACCCAGTCTGTGGGGAAAGAAATATTTTCCCACCGAATTGTCTGATGCTCCATTTTTTGATTTAATGAGTCAGTTAACACCAAAGTACTGGATTGAGAAGTTCAGCTAGGGGATATAGCAGGTAATTTCCAGGCATCTTGAGGTTGAGTTTCTACCTCTTCAATGCTAGCATAATTTAGACTGTGGGATCTATTATTTGCAAACATAGATTCTAGACTGCTAATAGAGTCTCTTCCAGATGTACTTTGATCCTCAGCATTTTGTAATTCACGGAAAGAAACTGAAGAATCCATATGTTATAGGAGAGATAACTATAACTGCACAGAAAAGCAGGGCGTTTAATCTTAGTCCTCTGCTCCAAAGAGAGAGAATGTCAGATAGGCTCCTGGCCGACTGCTCAGGCAGAAACTAGTTACTCTGTCAGGAAGTCGTAGAAGTGGAAACCTTGTATTTCAAAGGCCCAAGACTTCTGATATGGATTCAGAGAGTCGCAAGAGTGGAAACCTTGTCTTTCAAAGGCCCGAGACTCTTGATACGGCTCTAGATTCTTTCTTTACTTATCTTTATTAACAACAAAACTTAACAGAGAGAGAGATCTGTTATCACACCCGGCGTGAAAATGGCTTCATGGCTCTGATACCATTTGTAAACTCAGAGGCTTCCTTCGATGGAGAATGAAGCTTGAAGATTGATCTGTCTCGTGCGTCTGTCTCCTTCTGCTACTTGACCTTCTATGGCTTGCTACTCTCTACAGTGGAAGCGTGGTGGGCTCATAACCCACAGGTCCCAGGATCAAAACCTGGCTCTGATACCATTTGTAAACTCAGAGGCTTCCTCCGACGAAGAATGAAGCTTGAAGATTGATCTGTCTCATGCATTTGTCTCCTTCTGCTACTTGACCTTCTACGACTTGCTACTCTACAGAACCAATCCAGTTATCCCGGTGAACCCCAAGATGATCCTTATGCGAACCCCACCTCTTGGCCTTATGTGAACCTTCCGGAAACTCCTAGTGAACCTTCAAACAACCCAACACCTAAAACTAACCTAAGCGGCCTCCTGCCTTGTGGGACTTACTACGGATAATCCAGGACCTAAGAGAACTTCGACTAGCTTCCTTTTGAGAACCTTATCTCCAGGGTGAGAGAACTTTATCTATCTCTTGAGAGAAACTCGACACATAATCTTTCAGGGAACACAGATTGCAATGGTAGGCAAGTAGAAACGAGAATCATAACAGATGCACAATAAAGAGACAATATTCAGAGATCATAAATGCTTGTGGAAGTCTTTCTATTAAAACAGAGAGTCGAAGCTCTAAAGCCAGGGTATACAATATGAGCAGGATGCTCTACTCGCTCAAACACTTATAGAATTATGCATACTTGCACACAGAATGACTCAAAAGCTCAGACAGAAGGGAGCTTTAGAAAGACTTGGACAACTTACAGACTTACTCACTTGAAACTCTAAAAAACTCCTCCTCGAGAATGAACTCCTCTTCTCCTTATATACAAATTTTTGGAGAAGAGAATCATTTCATCGATGAGACTCGACAAGACTTTGGACCCTACATGTCTTCCACTCAATCTACTTTTAGAGATTTGGTGGTAGAAATCATGCAAGATTCTTCCGACCAAATCATAACTTTATTTTCCACTATGAAAAGTAGATCATACTTAAGATCTGGCGGGGTAGTCATGCAAGATTCCCCAACCAGTAGTCATACTCAAAACGACACGTAAAAAGGAATCTTGGAAATGTGGGTCAAACCACGCCAAAAGTTGGAGAAGTGCTCCAAGTTTCCAAGATTCTCATTATTTTATTACAAAGTGGATATTGGTCACGTCAACCCACTAAACCCGATTGGCTCCACTGTCGGCCAATTAGACTTGAAGTACATTGTGGAGGTTGGTATCGTCAACCCACGAAAACCTACTGACACCACTATCGGCCAGTAAGACCTGAACATATTTTTAGGATCATATCTTAGTCATTTTCGATATGAGTTAAAAACCTTTGTTCATAATTTAGCGTGTCCCACATTTTTGTATATACTTTTCGTGCAATGAAGGGTTGGCCATTCGTGATTTGGATAATGGTTTTTACTTCGACATCCCATTGGAAATGATTAAGTATGAAGTGACATAGAATCTCCCCTTCATTTGGTCCGTATTCAAAGAGATTTTGGATTGATTGCAAGGGAGATATAGAACTTAAGATTCTTGGATCAATTGCTCCTTTGTTTAGGCCAAAATCTCTCCACCAATCTGCAAGCCAAAGGGGTGGTCTTCCTATTGTAGATGTGTTAATATTTCCAAATTTAGTTAGAGTAAAAAACTCTTCCTGCTGGATAAAGTTCCACCACAGCTCTTTATAAGATGAGTAATTATAATCACTATTTGGGAAATAAATTTCTGGATTTCTTTCAAGCCAATGGTATAATAATCGTGGTCTGTTTAGGCAAAAATAATGTTGATTATTTCTCAGATTGTCCCTGATATCCCAAATAAGATCAATATCATGAAAGTTGTTAGTTAAAGCGTCTTGTGCTTCAACTGCATTTTGTGTAGCTCTAGCAATGATGGGAGCTAACACATTTGAAACTCTCCTTAGTCATATCTCTGGTACTAAATTGGAATATGCAAGCTGAGTTGTTTGAGTTAATATTTTGGTACTTCTTAATTCCCAATGTGGTCTCCATTTAGATTCATATATTTCCCAATTTAAAGAATCAGGAATGTTTACTAGTGTTTCTGCTCCATTTCTGAGTTGAACAAAGATTATCATGCAGGAACCTTGTAAGCGTTCTCGACTTAAGAAATCTGGGATGGAATTATTAGTACCTTTGATATGTTCAACAGAAAAATCAAAATTGTTGAACAAAGCTTGCCATCTAGCAAATTTAGCATCACCAGGAGATCTTATATCTTTATTCAATACCTTGTTCATGGCAATAGCATCAGTTCTTAAGAGAAATTTCTTATAAATAAGATAAATTTCAAATTTATGAATAACATTCAGTGTTGCTTTTATTTCTTTATCTAACGCTGAGTAATTTTTCTCTGTTGCTTGCCAAAGACCCGAGGCAAATTGGATAATTTCTTCCTTTTTCTTATCTCCTTGATGCCTGATTTGTTTGAGGACCGCTCCCCATCCAATGTTACTAGCATCTGTTTCAACTATTTTAGGAAGGTCATCATCAGAAATATGCAATATAGGGAGATTTTTTGTCTTGGCTTTTATATTTCTGACTGCCTGAGAATGTGCTTCAGTGCAAGGACTAGGGTCTTTCTTCAATATGTCATTTAATAATTTCTTGTCTTGAGCACAACCTTTATAAAAATGACTGATATAATTTAAACTACCCAAGAATCTTTGTAACTGAACCTTTTCAGTTATTTTGTCAGGAAATTCTACAGCATGTGTCTGTAGAGTAAGCTCTCCATTTTTTATAATATGGCCTAGATATTTGATCTCTGTTTTGAATAATTCAAGCTTCTTTTTTGAAAATACTAGGCATGTCTGCTTGATTATTTGCAGAAATTTCTTAAGATGTTTGAAGTGTTGGTCTACAAAGGATGAAAAGACATGCCATCAATATATACAATAAGCCAGTCAAAGTAGGGTTTTAATGTATCATCCATGACCCTTTGAAATTTGGATGGTGCATTCTTTAGGCCAAATGGCATAACATTCCATTCATAATGTCCAGCTGGGACATTGAAAGTTGTTTTAAATTTATCTTCTTCTTTGATAGCCACTTGCCAAAATCCTGATTTTAGATCAAACTTTGAAAATATTTTTGCACCAGCAATCCTTGTAACCAAACTAGTCTTGTTTGGGATGGGGTATGTATCATCAACCAAGAATTTGTTTAAAGGCTTATAATTTACTACTAGCCTGGGAATGCCTCTTACTTGTTCAGAATGTTTGTTCACATAGAACCCATAACAATTCCAAGGACTAGTAGATTCTTTGATGAGCCCTTTACTAAGGAGACCCTTAATTTCTTCTGCATACAATCTCTGGTATTCAGCATTCATAGAAATGGCTCTGCTCTTATAGGGTTTTCCTTGATAGTCTTCCTTGTATGGAAGAGAGACTTCATGCTTCTTTTGCTTCCAAAAGGCTGTGAGATTTTCTGAGCATACTTGATCAATGAATTCTTGTTTCAACAGAAGAATTTTCTGTTGAATTTTATTTTGGCTTAACTTTTCTCTTATTCTTATCCTAGATTGTTGTCCCTTTAATTCTTCAATTTTGAAGATTTTATTTTTTATGGTTTGTACCATATTGGATATCCTGGGGACAAATACAAAAGGAAGATTTATGGTAACTTTTTTGTCTTTGGATACAGAGGGAATGCTAATAAAATAACCAGGTCTATTATTTGCTAGCATAGTGGATCCATGGGGTTCAACTGCTGCAAGGAATGGCGTCCCCAAGATGCAAGCTATAGGAATGTCGGCTAGTAGGAATTTTAAGTACAAGCAATATTGTTTGAAGCAGAGAGTGGCTTCAGGAATTTGAAAGGAGATTTATGTTGGAATATTTTCAAGTCCAACAACACTTGCTTGATTCTTTTGCTAGAAATTTACAGGAATAATTTCCTTATTCAAAAGATTGAGGTTAGATCCTGTATCTAGCAGAGTTTTCAAATGAAAAGGAATTCCTTGAATTTTTAAATCCATAAGGACATGGAATTTTTTATGTTGAATTGGAAATACTTGCTCTTCTTTTTGTTCTGTCTTGTTTTCTTGTTCTTTGATAAACTTTTTAAGTTTACCTATTTCTTTCCCTAAATCTGAGATGGAGAGTGTCTGGACAGAGCAGCATGTAGGCTTAATTGAACATGGTTCCAAAGCCTTTTTAGAGAAATTTCTTGGGATCAAAATTCTTCTTTTAGTCCTCCATTCATAAAAGGAGATGAACATATCCTTTTCATCCATATAATCTTTCCATTCCTTAGATGAGCTCAGTTTTTCTTCATTTGAGCTATTTGAAGCAAAAGCTTCAGCATTTGGATGAGTAAAGAGATCCCAATTTAACATATCTTTCATCCAATCTACTTTTACTTTATGTTTTTGACATCCCATCATTAGAGAAAGGAATTTTCTGACTTTAGGAGCAGATGGTCTTTTGATGTCTTCTGGTATAATCGTTGATCCGGTTTATTTTCGGCACGAAATGAGAGCGGAGATATAATAAAGAAATGTACAGAGATATTGCAGATATTCAATAATATAACAGAAATGTATCAGAGATGCAACCATAAACGCAAATATACAGTAATACATGATTTCTATTAATCAGAGAAATGTACAGAGACTGTAAAAATACAGAGTGAAAGACTCGCTAGAATGGTGGCAGCTTATCTCTGAGAAGAGATGTGANAGTAATATATGATTTCTATTAATCAGAGAAATGTACAGAGACTGTAAAAATACAGAGTGAAAGACTCGCTAGAATGGTGGCAGCTTATCTCTGAGAAGAGATGTGACGGCTACTCACATTCGCAAGAAGATGATTACAATGAGGCTCTGAATGCTCTTTTACAATAAATGGGAATGCCAAAAGTCCTAGACATCCAAAAACCTAACCCTGGGAGATGAAGCGCTAAAAGTCATGTGGGCCCCGTTTGGGTAAGTTGGTGCATCAACTTCCCGGGGTCATAACTTTTGCATACGATCTTCGTTTTAGGCGTATGATAGCTCGTTGGAAAGATCTATCCAAGGCCTACAACGCTCGAGGAAAAATGGCATCGTAAAAGGTTATTTTGCGACAGAAAAATACCCAAAAAAACATCGTTTAGGGCCTCAAAATGGCCCCGGAAGTTCAGGACCCGAAAAAACTGCTAAAAATAGTAAATTACCAAAATTGCCAGAAACATGTTTTGGGCCAGTTGGAGAAGGTGGGTGGCCACCGATATCCACCTGGATCAACCGCTTGGTATCTTCTATTAATTTATGTGCATGGGTTTATCTGTACAACAAGAATATGTGGTTCATGAGGGAAAGGAAAGTCAGAACACTGTGGGTGTGGGCAGGGTTATTTTGCAGTAGAATGTGGCGGGGGAAGGTCAGTTCATGGATTATGATTGACATGTTCAAACTATAAATGATCTTCTTCTGTGAATGTAGAAAGGCTGGGTAGGGTTACTAATTTCTTGTAGTCTAAGCATTGAACTGCAAAAGGAACATGGCCAATGGAGTTTGCAAGAGATTGTAATGAAGTGTGTAGGCAAAAGGATGAAGAGGAGGATGAGGATGAGACTGAAGAATTATTACGCGATAAGGATTTTTTTGGAAAGTAAATAACTGGAGAGGATGTAGATTCTTTTATTTGGGCAGAAGTGATCAACCTTGGAATAGGAGCTTTTGGTGTATCAATGACCCAGTCTGTGGGAAAAGAAAGATTTTCCCAATGAATTGTTTGATGCTCTATTTTTTGATTTAAAGGGTCAGTTAGAACCAAAGTACTGGATTGAGAAGTTTGGCTAGGAGTATGAAAGACTGTCGGGAATAGAGTATTGGTATGTCTGAAGCAACCCCTGGTTTGGATAGATATATTTGTTATAGTTTGGCACATATCAAATCCAGTGGTTCTGATTTGGAGTTTTAATATGTCTCCAAGGTTATCATCAAAAGTATATACAGAGAAGTTGGGAAAACAATCAAAATAAACAGGACCATTTGAAAGAGGGGCTATTATTCCTCCTATTAATGAATCAGTGAATTTGTTGTGTGTCATATCCCTGACTGTACACAGAGCATAAACATCAATGCCTTTGTGAACCAAGGGACTAATTCCAACTCGGATGCATCCAAAATGTAAATAATTTGTTCCATGCTTTTTGGCTTCATTCTGGACGGATTTGCATGCTTCAACTTCTGTTTTTCCTTTCATACACATGACTTTGTATGAAACATACATTCTATCAATCATTTGTCTGATCTGTCCAACTGACAGACTATCAATGTTCCATTCTGGGAACCAGTCTTCTGCAAATGTTTGGGTTTCAGGTAATTTTCCTTTTCCCAAGAGGTCTGGTGTTGGAGGTCTATGTACATGGTGAGGGAGATTCTCATAAGCAGGTTGTTGAATGGATACAAGGGAAAGATTTTCCTTTGAGGATTCTGGTGTATCCTTTTCAAGGGGAAAATGATGAGGAAATGTTTTATCCATTTTGGTGTCAGAAGGCTTATATACAGGAGACAAGATGAATATTGGATGATTTGGAAGGATATAAGGATTAGGAATGGGTTTATCAGGGATTTTATCCTTCTGTTTAATTTCTAGCAGTGATTTTCCCATATTGGAGAAAGCTTCTCCTAATCCTTCCATTAATTCTTCATGAATTGTTCTAGACTCTCTAGATTTTGAAGATATTTCTATTAGAGCAATGTCCATTTTTTCTTTGACATTTGTAACTTTATCCTATATTTCATTTACAGACTAGTCTACAGTGTTTGTAGGGACTTGCAAGTCTCTGATTTGTCCACGTCTGGCATAGTCATTTGTTACAAATGTATGTGTAGCCATGCCTCTCAAGGCTGCGCTTGTCCAATTTAATTGTTCTGCTAGTGATTGGACTTTTCTGTCAACACCCTTTAGTTGGGTGGCTTCATTAGAAAGCAGTAGAGGTACTCCTCTGACTTGTTTGTTATTCTCTTCAAGGACAATGCCTTTGAATGGAGGAAAAGTCGAACTTGATTCAATTGTCTGTCCTTCTAGACTTTTCCACTTGTGTTTAGGAGGTGCTTCAGATCCTCCTTCCATCATTTGGACTTCAGGCTTTTGACTTAATTTCTTCCATTCATAGAAAGAAATCCATATTTCTTTGTCAAAGATATAAATTTTCCATTTTTGTGATAATTCGGCTTTTTCTTTGTCTGATGTGGCTATGTTGAAGTCCTTTGTTTCTGGATTTGTAAACAAATCCCAATTTAACATCTTTTTGATCCAGACTTCTTCTATGGATCCCTTGGAACACCCTTTCATAACCTGATCACATTGCTCAATATAACCTAACCCATACTTAGGTGTTCTGGGAGGCCTCATGCCTTTGTAAATGTCTTGTAGTTTGGGATCTAGAGTCTCTATTGTTGGCATATAATGAATCATTAAGCAGTGTTGAGACTCTAAAGTTGAAACAGAACTATCAACAGTATTATTTACAGAACGAAGACAAACTGAAGAATCCATATGTTATAGGAGAGATAATTATAAATGCACAGAAAAGCAGGGCGTTTAATCTTAGTTCTCTACTCTGGAGAGAGAGAATGTTAGATAGGCTCCTGGCTGACTACTCAGGCAGAAGCTAGTTACTCTGTCAGGAAGTCGCATAAGTGGAAACCTTGTCTTTCAAAGGCCCGAGACTTCTGATATGGCTTCAGAGAGTCACAAGAGTGGAAACCTTGTCTTTCAAAGGCTCGAGACTCTTGATACAACTCTAGATTATTTCTTTATTAACAATAAAACTTAACAGAGCGAGAGATCTGTTATCATACCCGGTGCGAAAATGGCTTCATGGCTCTAATACCATTTGTAAACTCAGAGGCTTCCTCCAACGGACAATGAAGCTTGAATATTGATCTTTCTTGTGCGTTTGTCTCCTTCTGCTACTTGACCTTCTACAACTTGCTACTCTCTGCAGAACCAATCCAGTTATCCTGGCGAACCCCAAGATGATCCTTATGCGAACCCCACCTCTTGGCCTTATGTTAACCTTCCAGAAACTCCTAGCAAACCTTCAGACAACCCAACACCTAAAATTGCCCTAAGCAGCCTCCTGCCTTGCAGGACTTACTACGGGTACTCCAGGACCTAAGAGAAATTCGGCCAGTTTCCTTCCAAGAACCTTATCTCCAGGGTGAGAGAACTTTATCTATCTCTTGAGAGAACCTCGGCACATAATCTTTCAGGGAACACAGATTGCAATGGTAGGCAAGTAGAAACGAGAATCATAACAGATGCACAATAAAGAGACAATATTTAGATATCATAAACGCTTGCGTAAGTCTTTATATTAAAACAGAGAGCCGAAGCTCTAAAGCCAGGGTATACAATATGAGCAGGATGCTCTACTCGCTCACACACTTACAGACTTATGTATAATTGCACACAGAATGACTTAAAAGCTCAGACAGAAGGGAGCTTTAGAAAGACTCAGACAAATTATAGACTTACTCACTTGAAACTCTAAAAAACTCCTCCTCGAGAATGAAATCCTCTTCTCCTTATATACAAATTTTTGGAGAAGAGAATCATTTTCATCGATGAGACTCGACAAGACTTTGGACCCTACATGTCTTCCACTCAATATACTTTTAGAGATTTGGCGGTAGAAATCATGGAAGATTCTTCCGACCAAATCATAACTTTATTCTCCACTAAGAAAGGTATATCTTACTTTAGATCTGGCAGGGTAGTCGTGCAATATTCCCCAACTAGTTGTCACATTTCAAAAGACACGAGAATTGAGAATCTTGAAAATGCGGGTCAAACCACGCCAAAAGTTGGAGAAGTGCTCCAAGTTTCCAAGATGCTCATTATTTATTATTACAAAGTGGATATTGGTCACGTCAACCCACTAAACCCAATTGGCTCCACTGTCAGCCAATTAGACTTGAATTACATTGTGGAGGTTAGTAACGTCAACCCACGGAAATCGATTGACACTATTGTCGGCCAGTAAGACTTGAAAGTATTTATTATTCCATTGGCTGGTCATGGAAATGCTGAAAGCAGTCTGGATCCCAATGTTGAGTGTATATTTCACGGTACATTTCGGGATCTTCATCTTGCTGTAGGACATACCTTGTCCTTATGACCCATGGATGTTTTTCTCTGATAAAAAGCATTTTATACTCATTTTCAGAAATTTGTTCTAAATTATATACAGTGTTTGGAAAATTTCTATGATGGAATAAAAACATCCTGGCAGTATCAATGACATCTAGATGAATAGCGTTGGGATTTAAACCAAAATTTTTCCACCAATCTTGAAGCCAGTCTGGTTCAGGGAAAGAGGAGGACTGATCGAAAAATTTAATCATACAGTAATAGTATCGGTATCTGTCAGTCCATAAACAAACATGATCCCACATTGCTTTATACTGGAAATAATTGATCTAAAACAATCGCTGATAAGGATCTTGTTGTGGCCATGACTGTGTATCTCTCATTCTATTAATTTGGAAAAAGTTCCATGCTGGGGTTTGGTTCCATCTCTGTGTTTGTTGACAAAACCAGTTTCTGTTTGTAGATCCGATTCTAGTTAAATCTCCCATTTCAACCAACTTCTGTCTAGCTGCAATAGTAGATGCTTGGTGCATTTGTCCTATCACATGTTGTGGGGGAATGACATGAATGCTGGTATTTGCAGAGAAACCCGATAACCCAAATTCTACCCCTTCAGACCATCTTAGCTGCAATTGTGGTACCCAATTCTAACAATATATATCCCATGCTGTATGATCATCCAGATATTCTGTAACTGGAATATTTCTATAATCATCCCAAGTATTAATTATCACCATGCTTTTTGAACAATATGCAATTTGGGCCTGTGATTCTGAGATAAAATCCAAAGTCTTCTTTTTTGGTGGATGGCCATTTATACTTGGTAGAGTGATAAAGTATCCAGGATCTCTGCTAGTGGTTTGGGAAGAGCCATGTGGTTCTACCACTGATAAAAAAGGAGTTCCTAGGATACAATCAACTGGTAGGTCTGACAATAGAAATTTCATTCCTAAAGCATACTCATCAAACAATAAGATTCCTTTAGGAATTTCAAAATCCATGTTTGTGGAAACATTCCCCAATCCTATAGCAAAATAACTACTAGGAAACCAATATTTGTGGGGAATTAAATCTTTATGAACTAAGTTCATATCTGATACTGTATCCAGTAGTGAATTCAAACAAAAGATTTCAGAATTTATTTCTAGTTTTATCTTCACTTGATATTTCTGAAATCTGATAGGCAAGATTTTTATTGCGCTTAGCCCTTGGAGTTGGGCTGAGGTTTTAGGCCTTTGCTCAATAGGTGCATCTTCCAGAGGAGCTGGTCTGGAATCTAACTGATTCGTGATATCCTTGATTTTCTGTCTTGCCCAAGAGTCTACTTTGTAGCTGTTTTCAGATTCTTCTTCCAATTTTCTAAATTTTTCTTTCAAATCATTAACTTCTTTTCTTAAAATGATCATTTCTCTGGCTAGATCAGTTACTGATGTATGCTATAACTTTTCTTCCTTATTGTATTTGATAAAAGTTTTTGTATTTCTATCAAAGGAAGCTTCTAAAAACAAAGGTTCTCTTTTTGAAGATTCAACATACTTTGACCTTTGTTAAGTTTTGATTGATTTCAAAAATGTTTCAAGAAGAGAATTCTTCATATCTCCTTTAGGTAGGGCTTTGATTTGTGCTAGCATCTGTGCTTCTTGGTCGCCCACATTGCTGAACATGCAGATTTTTATCCTTTTTCTGGTATTGATTTCTGGTTCAGATTCAGACTCAGAGATATCAGAACTGTCTTCACAAGAACAGAAGTTAAGATTTTTACATTTGCAATTTTTATTCATCAAAACTTCTTCTTCTAAGCTATATTCAAACACAGAGGCACTAGTGGATTCTGAACAACAACCTTGTTGCAATAGATGTACTTCTTCTCTTTTTGGAAAGGGATTGTGTGGGCATTGGTTTGTCTCATGATTGTTTGACCCACATCTATTGCAATGTATTCTCAGAGCTAATTGTTTGCTAGCCTGAGCTTCTTTAGTTTTTTGTTCAGAATGTTTTCCTTTTGACACCCTTGATGCTTTATTTTCTGGACAATTATGTGCAATGTGTCCAGTTTTACCACAGATCCAACACTGAACTTGTTGCCTGGCCTGATGAGCATGAGTTTTCAGCTTGATGTCTTCAGGCTCATAATAGTGTGTCTTGGGTTTGTACCTATATCTTTTCTTTTCTTTGAAATCTTTTTGTTTTTTACTTTTCCTTTTTACAAGCTCTGAAATATATAGACCATACTTCTCGCATATAGATTTTTTGTCTGGTAAGTGGGATAACTTATTTACAGAGTTATGAACTTTCATATTTACACACAACCCTACCAAAGCTTTAGTAATGAGAGAATAAATTTCTCCCTATGTGTACGTCTCATATGGAAGCTTAAAAACTTCTTGCATTTTCAGATACTCTACAAATTTACTGGGTATGGCAGCCAAGTAAACTTGTTTCCATAAAAGGTTTTGACTATCTTGCACCTCAAAGATTCTATGTGTTCAATCGTTATGAAATTCTTCATATTCTGACATCTTTTTACATTTCATGTTCATAAGGATTAGCTCATGTTTGTCTGCTAATTCTGCTTCGGTTCCACACCAATGTTCAAGGATTGATGTGGTAAGGACTCCTATCATGTTATTGTGGGGGTCCCATCAATGTGATATACCACATCACCTTAAAATCAAATTCGAATATTTTTCAACCGATACTTAATTTATATCTAAATCCTCATTTTCGATGGATTCGCTTCTCGTGATGTGTGGCAACGACCGAGATAAAAGCACCCAGACATGATACTCGATTTCTGGGTTGAAATCTTTGAAGCTAAGGAGGAGTACGGACAGCTATGCCAGTGGAGAAATATTAGTTGTGGTGACCGCTCAACGCTGAATATGCTTTCTGCCCAAGAATCCTCAAAGTTAGGCAGCTGCAACTTCAGCTCAGTTACTAGACGATCGCGTTCTGCAGAATTTTTTATTCCTCGCACCTAAATTGTTATGTGGAAACAGTTAGAAACAATATTGACATCCTTACAGAGTTTAAGAATTCAAAATTTGATAGAAAGTCGGTCAAAAACTTCAAATACGTACATGTGACTGGTCCGAAAGGCTTTCAGCCACGCGCCAAATACGACGCAAAGGTTCTTGGTCCGCCAGAGATCTGCCCAGGTCTCTAACGTGGTCGTGCATTCTTATACATTCTGCATCACTCCTGTATCCAAACTTTTCCCAAACCCTCTCCACCTTCACCTCCACGAGGCACTTGTTCTGTAGATTCTGAAGACCCAGCGATCCGTGCCACCCGGATCCGTCCCATATCCTGATGGCTGTCTCTTTCTCTCGTCCTATGAAGAAACAGGCAGTGTCTAAGAATATCTGTTTCTCCTCTTCATCCAGTCTGTCGTAGCTAATTTTCAGTGTGTTTTGTATATCTGCAGGAAGTATTTTGGATAATTTGGACAATTGCGCTCTCCAGTTCTCGAGATTCTTTTCGCCATAAAGAAGCTCCCCGATGACTTTAAGAAATAACGGCAATTCATGGCAGGCAGCCACAAACCCTTTAACCACTTCTTCAAATCCTGCGTCAGAACAAGGTCGGTGGAAGGCGTGCCAGCAGAAGAGCTCATTGGAGTGTTGTGGATCGAGGCCTTTCAGTTCGTAGATAAATGAATCATCAATTCCCCACCTTTTCAGAACGCCCTTGTCCCGAGACGTAACTAGAATTAAGCTATTGGAACCAAGGACATCTTTTGCTGGTGAAACTAATGCTTCCAGCTGGTTAGTATGATCCACATCATCTATAATGATAAGAGTGGGAGAATGTGAAAGATACATTTTAAGAAGAGGGATACCTTCATTAGTCAAGTCCCGCTGAGTCAAGTCCTTAAAAAGTATTCTCTGCAAGGACTTTAAAACCCTATCGAGGCGTTTTCTCTCACATCAGATAAAAAGCTGGCATGATGGTAATTTTTTCTCTCACCGTTGAAGAATTCCATTGCGAGGGTCGTTTTTCCAACCCCTCCAAGTCCTACAATTCCTACAACCCTCGCCTCCCCATTTTCATGGTGCTGCAATAAAACGTTTTTTTTTAAATCTCATTCAATCCAGTCGGATATTGGGAGACATACATGGGTGTTTTTCGAACTATTTCCAGCACTCGTTAGACGACGGCCGCCACCAGCTTCCCCTTATCACTGAATAATAATATCGAGAATAAACTTACTAGTAAGAAAAACCTAAATAAAGTATGATATACCTATGATTATGATTCAAACAAATGAAAAAAACGATGACGAACAAAGAGGGAGAGTTAGAGTTCTCACTCATTATACGACGACTTCTCTAGCTCGAAACCACTGATGTCTGCAACTTCAGTGAGAGCCTCCTTCCATTTTCCAATAGTGTTGTCATCGTATAGTGGTGGCAGAGAACCGAATGTTGTCTTTTCTTGGAGCTGTTAAAACATTAAAGCTGTTAAAACACTAATCATAAGTTAGTTGGTAGTTAAGTTAATCTAACTGTTATTCAGTTACATGACAGTTATGGTCTTTTGTATTATATATGTACATCTATGTACATGATGATTTAAAGAAGTGTTGATGAATAGAGTATGTCTTTTCTGCCTTTGTTTATTTATCTCTGTTCATCATGATTTATTGATTGCTTCAATTATTTACATTATGTTTCTGCTCTTTTCTTCATTATGAATCTAACTGTGGTATCAAAGCGGTGTTAGAGGGCATGAGGAGGAGAAACTCGCGCGCATAGGAGAACGAGGGTCGCTCGGTTCGCTGTGAAAGAGAAAATGTGACTTTGTTTCGTCCGATTTGCTGGTGACCGCAGAGGAAAGAGCCTCGGTGTCCACACAGGAGATCCGATCTAGTGGAGGCGGCTAAGGACAAAGAATTGTCCAATGAAGAAGCCACACTAAATCTTCGATACGGTCGCAATAGGCACTTCGTTGTCATTACAACAATGAAAGGAAGCTTCTTGTTTGTTCAATTATCGTTTGTTTCACGACTTCAAATGCCCTGGAGTGAATGAAGTAGGCAAAGTTTGTTTGTAAATTAATTAAGCCCGCGAGCAATGGACCACAACCCTTCCGATAGCAGTGAGGTTTATGATACCTATGAGCTTGTGGGAGATTTCTAGGAGTTGAAGGAGTTCAGCCCATAAAAACATGTTGGAGAAAGAGAGTCATCGATGGATTAGTTTGCAGAATTCATGAGAAAGAACTGTTGAAGGGATTAGTTGTCCAACTGCTTGCCGAGGGTTTAGTTTGGAATCCGAATTCTGTGCGGAAAGGAAGTTCATGGAAGTGGAGCCACGGACAATATTAATCCAGCGACTCATTGAACGTTGCATCTTGGAGCGTGTGAGGAAGAGGTTGCAAGGTTCAGAAACACCTACTGTATCTTTCTGTAATCCAGTGGAGAAGAATTTTTTGAAATCAGGGTATCGAAACCTGATAAGACACACTTTGTTTTTTAAGTCACAAAGTCATTTACAGTGCATTACTTTATTAGTCTGTATTTAAATGCTTTGATGAAGAGAATATTGGTAGAATAGTATTCGTGCCATGCAAATGTTCAAACAGACAGAAGGAGGTTTAGTGCAGGGCTTAGTAGAGATGCATTTTATTTCATTAAAAATAAAATAAAATATTTCAAGGGAAACTTAAGGAGTTATAAGGTTTGTTATTTATTTTGTGAAGGTATTATAAGGAATTTTTTCGAAGTTATAAGGTGGTTGTAAAGCTGTTATAAGCGGCCCAATAAATTGCATATTTGTCTTTGCATTTTTGACCCACCTGAAATTGAATAAGGGGGTCTATCTTAGGATTTTTGTGTGCATCATTGGTTATCCTGTAGTTTTTTGGCAGCATTCAACGAACGATCACTCTGCATGCACAGGATACAAAATTGAATTTTGTGGCATCAACAAAGATCTCTCTTCCATATTCTGCATAATGGAAAGAATTGAAGAACTATTTACAATATTACACACATTAATTAACTCAACTACAGAATCTACAATTGCAATAAACAAGTGCACCCTCAGCAAAGTGATTACTTGTTTACAATTAACGCACAAGAAGATTGATATGTTCAAACATCAAAACAAGTTGTTGTCAGATGAGTTAAGTTTGCTTCGACACCAACAATGTGATTTTAATGACATCAAAGATGAGAATGAAGACGCTCAGTTGACTAGTAATGAAAGTCATAAACAACATGAAGATCAGTTAGATGAAGTCCCTATGTCAGAAAAAGTTGCGGATAAATGTATTGTTCGACCATGGGAAGAATTACGATTTAAACGAAATCGATATGGACTAGGATATGTACAAGATGCTGACAACCTTTTTCATTTTCCTAATTGTAGAGAACCTATTTTCTTTGTGAGTGGAGGTTTTTTGAATGATGATAAGACGACAGAGCTTGTGGATATTGGTAAGGAACAGGTACAGGATATAGTTGATGATGATGTTGCTAATCGGTCAGATAAAGAACCCATACATTGCAAACACTGTCACTGGTTTGGCC
Organism: Picea sitchensis; assembly: GCA_010110895.2. Taxonomy (NCBI): domain Eukaryota; kingdom Viridiplantae; phylum Streptophyta; class Pinopsida; order Pinales; family Pinaceae; genus Picea; species Picea sitchensis. The sequence goes on from SNQJ01S0006405.1 coordinate 552,851, forward strand.
ATGATAAGTCAAACTGTTTTGATCTTCACCCATGCAAATTTTGTGGGAAGACAAATCATCCCTCAGTAAGGTGTCAAAAGCGCAGGAGGAAACAACTTCATTTTGGATGGTTAGGGAATTGGCGTTGGCGTTTGGAAGCCAAATTATTGGAGGAGTCTTATCGTCAGATTTATACACAAGTAATACGGTCGTACTTGTTGGATATATTTCTACAATTGATGGACATGAATGTTTTCAAGATTTGTTGATATTTAGAGGTATGATGAGGGCCCGGTTAGTGTAGTCTTGAGTTGAAGATGGGGTTTTTAAAGAACTCATGAGGAAGAGCAGGTTTGATGTTTTGGATCTCTTCTTGGCCATACTTGTGAATGGCGGTCAAGGGAATTGGAACCACTTTTCCCTGATAGGGGGGAAATCTAATTGAGTCGGGTTCCAAGTTTGATTTAGAGCACGTGAACAAATGATATTGTTTTGATATGGTTTGTGGTCATCTTAAAAACCACCAATTGAAGCAGAAGACATGAAGTTTTGCTCGTTACATTTTCATATTTTTTAGCCTTGAGCTCTTGCTAGTTTATGGTCAACTTAAAACCATGCCATTTGGTAGAAGAAATCAACTTCTGCTAAACATTCAGTTTGTGGTGTCCCCAAAACGACCAGATTGGTTTGTGGTCATATTGAAACCACGAGATGAGTTTGTGGTCAACCTTAAACCGCCAATTTAGTAGAAGACATCAAACCTTACGCTGTTTCTTTTTAGAGTTCGAGTATTATTGATATACGAAGATATTTGCTTGACACATGTGATTTTCAAGTAGTGGTAGTTTTTCAAACGAACTTATGATTAAGGGGATGTTAAAACACTAATCATACGTTAGTTTGTTAGTTAAGTTAACCCAACTGTTATACAGTTACATGGCGGTTATGATGCTTTTGTATTATATAATACATCTATGTACATGATGATTTATAGAAGTGTTGATGAATCTATGTACATGATGATTTACAGAAGTGTTGATGAATAGAGTATGTATTTTCTGCCTTTGTTTACTTATCTCTGTTCTTCATAGTTTCCTGATTGCTTCTGTTATTTTCTTTATCTTTTTGTTGTTTTCTTCATTTTGAATCTAACAGGAGCAGGCGCAGGGCTTGCGCATACATTCCTTTTTCTCTTTCCTTGCAACGAAGTTCTGAAGGTTTGACACGAAGGAATACGGGAAGAATGGTTGACCCAGACTTCCGCATCGACTCCAGCATGAGCAGCAACTCATTCAGACACCAGTGCGACTCGCAATAATTGGGAGAGAAAATAGCAATATTGACGGAGGCGGCTCGAATCGCACCTTGTATCTGACAAGTTAACTTTTCTCCCGTCTTCATTTCTTTCTTGTTCAGGAATACTTCCAATCGGTGTGCCTTGAGGCCATCGTAAAGAGCACTGGCAAAGGTTTCTTTGACATCGGTGCCTCAGTGATTGAGGAACACATCGTACGGGTAGTTGTTGTTTCCATCCACAGTGGAGGTGGAGGTGGAGGTGGAGGGGTTGGCGCAGGTCGAGTTGGAGGTAGATGCCATGGGATGCAGAATATTGGGAATGCGCACTCAATTACCTCAAGTAATGCGGGAGATTGGGAATGCGCAGTCAATTACCTCAATATTGTCGTCTGGTTGTGTGGAGCTCGCTACCAAGTATTCCCAAGTTACCACGAGGGCTTTGGAACACCTTGTGTCTCTGTTTCTCAATACAAAACTGCAATGCAATGATATCAGACTCACTTACAGTTTGCTTATTTAATGACCATAACCTACTGCCCTTCTCTATTATTTATTTAATTATTAGAAAAATTGAATTAATGTGTGGCAGTTTCTTCGTGGGCACCTGCATATTTACCGATTACTTTAGCCAGCGACCATGTGACACCACGGTTCAAAATTGAACACGTCAGAGCCCGTCAAAGGCCTTCCAACACGTTCTAGAAGTAGGATTGAAAATATACCAGTCAGAAAAAATGTTTGTTTTTATTTTTGCTAATTATTTGAGAAATGTAAAATAAATTTTAAAATTCCACGTGAAGGATGAAAGTTTGATGTGTTCGTCATTTAATTTTTTCAAGAACAAAATATCAAGACTCTCGATTCTTCCAACTTCCAAGTCATGAATAACTTGTGGGTTCAAGATGTCACTACAATGTCACTGTCCTATTGCAATTAATAAACGTAAAGATGAAAAGATTGTGTTGTTGTCCAAGCCTCAAGGTTCTTAAAAGAGCACATTTTTCAAGGGAAACTTTGAATTTGGATGGTGGACCGTGCCCTAATTGCGCTGAATCTAAGAATTTAAGCTCAAAAGCCCAGTGGCTGGTTCTAGAGAATATCTTCCCTGATCAACCAAGTGTACCCAAAGCATGTGTAGAGAATTCTGATGCGCTCTTAAACATTCTTAGTTTGTGTCACCAGGCCGCAGGAAACCGATGGACTAATTTCTTGGCAGTGGACTTCTTTCAGGTGCAATTTATCACTTCATTTTTTCAATTTACACAGACAAATCTTCAACCTTGGTGGTTGTTATGATATACACATAGAGGTAAAATTTTATTGATCCATTTTAAACTCAGGTTGTTGTGTTCACATCATTTTCTGATCATTGTTCTATTTTTCTTTTCACAACAATGGGGTTTTTTTTTTAGTGTAGATAAGATGGATTTTGAAAATGCTATGGGGTTTTGTTTGTTTTT
>SNQJ01S0006405.1:555595-603983 GCA_010110895.2 Picea sitchensis
TAGATGGGATGGATTTTGAAAATGTTTTTTTATTTAGTTGTTTTAGTTTGTCTTTAGTCTAGATGGGATGGATTTTGAAAATGTTTTTTTTTTCTATTTAGTTGTTTTATTTTGTAATTGATATAATTGAGTTTTTTTTGAGGTGGTAAAATTTATCATAATTTACTTGTTAGTTAAGAGTGAACTACATTTATTACTAATTGTTCAGTAAGTAAATAAAGATTGTTGCATCATTTTTATTGGAAGAAAATCATATCCCTTAAATTAATCCATTCTCAATAAGAAACAAATTTGCAAATTGATATCCCTGAACCATATTCACATAATAAATCATTTTCTAGTTATTGTTGGTTTTTTCTTTTTACTGCAATGGTTTAGAAATGTATTTTGTTTTTATAGTAAGTAAATAAGGATTGATGCATCATTTTTATTGGAAGAAAATCACATCACGTAAAATAATCCATTCTCAATAAGAAACAGACTTGCAGAATTGATATCCTTGAACCATATTCACATAATAAATCATTTTCTAGTTATTGTTGGATTTTTCTTTTTACTGCCATGGTTTAAAAATGCATTTTTGTTTTTATAGCAGATTCTTCTAGTTGTTTTGTTAAGTAATTTAAATTCTTTTATCTTTATTTAGTTGTTTTATTTTGTAATTTAAATTCTCCTATCTTTTATTTAGTTATGTATTGAAATTAGATTTATTTTTGGAAATTAATCTTTTAGCTGTGTATTGATTGAGTTGTTTTGTTTTCTAACCGACATTTACATTTTTTGGATTAATCATTTGCCATTTGCCATATGTTCAGATAGCATCTTATTTTTCGTTCATGTGAATATTTTCATTTTATAACCATGATTAAAAAGTGTTTTTACTATCTTTTAATTATCTGTGTTTTGTTTTGTAAATAAAGTTTACTTGGTTTTTTTTTATGCATAAACCACTTTGCTCTGTTTATATAGTAGATAATTTTCTGATTATTGGCAGAATTTTTTTAAGGATGATAAAAAATTAGTTGTTCTCTTTTTTTTTTAACTATTCTATCTTTTATGAGGGGCTTTCTTCTGTAATTGATATTCACTTTTCTTGACATAATGGTAATCTTTTATGATACCTGACAAACTAGAACTTCTCTGTAAACATGTATAAGTTGCATCTCTGTAATATGCATTCTACTTTGGTTTTATGCATTGGTGGTTCATTCCCTCCAGATGATTGACAACGGTGCCCAAGAATGGTGGGAAAGGAGTTATGCACTTGTTGGTGTAGAGTCGAACTAGGTCGTCATGACCCGGCGGATGGACATCCTGCAGGAACCCAGACGAGGCTCGACCCCTCAACCGTAGAATGCGCATGCAAGACCCAACAGATGGACATCGTGAGAGAGCCCAAACAAGGCTTGACCCCTTGACCCAGAATGCGCATGCAGAGGGTAATTTGTGAGGGAAGTCTTGAGGAACAACATTCTACCATTGATTTTTCATCTTCAAACCCTCATGCAGATCGTGCACGCTGAACATGAAGGTCCTTTGGCCACATAATGTGAAGGGACTTGACAGAATATGGATTCGTGTAGGAAAGAAGAGCAGATGTGGTCTCATTGGTGGTGCAGAGAAAAGAGAGGAACCCCACCATTCCCACCATCAATCGCTTATCTCGAGTAGGCAACAAATAGGTATCTATATTGATTATGTTTGTTCATGATAATACTAATGTCTTATCCTTTTGTATTCAAACTAAACATAATAGAGCAAAGAACTCTTGCAAAGAAGAGCAAATAGGGTAATGGGTTGTTAAGCTCATTTTTTTTAAATTTCTCTTATTGCTATTTATTTTGTTGTTGTTTTTGCTATGTCAATGGTTATTTCTCTATTGAGTACAACATGTCCATGCTTTAATTTTTTCTCTGCTTGCAACGTGTATCTAGATTTTGGATTTTTTAGTTTTTTTTTTGTATTGCTTGCATTTGGTTTCACATGGGAGATGAGATGATAGTTTGCTTGGTTAAACCCTATATCTATGTGCCTGTAGATGTAGAAATATTGTGGAGGGGTGTTGGTGAAGGCTGGGTAGTTTGCAGAAGAAAAACACTATCAAATCTACTCTGAAGGATTCTTATTCAAGGTATTTCTAATGTATTCCCCACTAGACTAGATTAAGAGCCCCTAAAGAATCTGTGTTATATTTTATTAAAAAACTAGAAGAGTTTTTATAGAAACTTGGAAAAGAAAATTCCTTAGGGCTTTGGGGATATTCTTCCGATCTACTTTGCTATCTTAATAGGAGTATCCAATTTTGGAACTGTGTAGTATTCATGTTTGCAATATTTTCTTGTTTCAGTGTTCAAATTTCACTATTTATCCAAGTTTGGACATAGAAAATGAAAACACAATGTGATTTATGTGATAGGTTAGTCTTTGGTTTAAACACTGATATTTTTTTCCTTGAATTTTAAATCTTATTTTTTAACTTGCAGATGTAATATTTGTACATGTATTTTCCCTGTAATATTTGTACATGTATTTTTCCTGTTTTGGTATTTCTTGAGCTTTGTTGTTATGAATCTTTTTATTTTTTAATCAAATAAACTTGATGGCCATATTTGTCTCATGTTTTATTTATTATCTTTATTTTTTAATAATAAATTTCGACTGGTTGTTAAATTTAGAAAACAATTTTGCCTCCAAAATTATGTATTTTAACAAGTGCATTTGCTACATTATTTATGTTCACTTTTTTAGGATCATGTATAAAATCATTTTCCAAGTAATTGTATTTGCTACATTATTTCTGTTCATTTTTAAGGATCATCTATAAAGTCATTTTCCAGATAGATAGTCATCTAAGTTTTAACACTAATAATTTTAAGATATTAATAATTTGGATTTAGAGATTTCTCTATTAGAGATAAATTCGATTGGAAATATAATATTTTATTTAACATATTTTTTTGTGAAGTGTGTACTTAATTTATTGTTGTCAATTAAAATCTTTTTTTTTTTAATTTTCATTGTCGAAGGGTTGCATAAGTATATACCCTTCTCATTGAAATTAAAACCCACCCTTCAAATTTGATCACTGTGTGACACCCCTCCACATGACGCGTTTAGTGTCTTTCATCTCAGAAAAATTGAATTAATGTTTGGTAGTTTCTTCTCTTCATGGGGCACCTGCATTTACTGATTCACATGACGCGTTTAGTCTCTTTCATCTCAAAGACCAATCCATTTCATTTTAAAAAGATGATTCATTTTCTTTGGGTTTTGCCCTCACATAATAGACCAAATTGAATTAATGTCTGGCAGTTTCTTCTCTTAGTGGGGCACTGCATTTACTGATTCACATGCTGCGTTTAGTCTCTTTCATCTCAAAGACCATTCCATTTCGTTTTAAAAAGATGATTCATTTTCTTTGGGTTTTGACCTTGCATAATAGACAATTTCTTTTCTTTTGATTTTACATGACTCATTTAGTCTCTTTCATCTGAAGACCATTCCATCCCACATAATAGACGATTCCTTTTCTTTTGATTTTACATGACGTGTTTAGTCTCCTTCATCTGAAGACCATTCCATTCCACTTTAAAAAGATGATTCATTTTCTTTTGATTTTGATTTCGTTGAATATTGTTGGCCACTGACCATGTGACACGCCACGTGACATGTTTAGTCTCTTTCATCTCAAAGACCAATCCATTTTGTTTTAAAACGATGATTCATTTTCTTTGGGTTTTTACCTCACATAATAGACGATTCCTTTTCTTTTGATTTTACATGACGTGTTTAGTCTCTTTCATCTGAAGATCATTCTATTCCATTCCACATAATAGACGATTCCTTTTCTTTTGATTTTACATTATGTGTTTAGTCTCTTTCATCTGAAGACCATTCCATTCCACTTTAAAAAGATGATTCATTTTCTTTCGGTTTTTCCCCCACAGAAAAGACGATTCATTTTATTTTGATTTTGATTTCGTTGAATATTGTTGGCCACTGACCATGTGACACGCCACATGACACGTTTAGTCTCTTTCATCTCAAAGACCATTCCATTTTGTTTTAAAAAGATGATTCATTTTCTTTGGGTTTTTCCCTCACATAATAGACGATTCCTTTTCTTTTGATTTTACATGATGCATTTAGTCTCTTTCATCTGAAGACCGTTCCATTCCACATAATAGATGATTCCTTTTCTTTTGATTTTACATGATGCGTTTAGTCTCTTTTGTCTGAAGACCATTCCATTCCACTTTAAAAATATGATTCCTTTTCTTTCGGTTTTTCCCCCACATAAAAGACAATTCATTTTCTTTTGATTTTGATTTCGTTGAATATTGTTGGCCACTGACCATGTAACATGCCACATGACACGTTTAGTCTCTTTCATCTCAAAGACCATTCTATTTCATTTTAAAAAGATGATTCATTTTCTTTCGGTTTTTCCCCCACACAATAGACGATTCATTTTCTTTTGATTTTGATTTCGTTGAATACTTCTTTCCATTGACCATGTGACACGCCACATGACGCGTTTAGTCTCTTTCATCTGAAAGACCATTTCATTCCGCTTTAAAAAAATGATTCATTTTCTTTCGTTTTTTCCTCCACGGAAAAGACGAATCATTTTATTTTGATTTTGATTTCGTTGAATACTTCTGGCCATTGACCATGTGACATGCCACATGACGCGTTTAGTCTCTTTCATCTGAAGACCATTCCATTCCGCTTTAAAAATATGATTAATTTTCTTTCGGTTTTTCCCCCGCAGAGAAGACGATTCCTTTTCTTTTGATTTTAATTTCGTTGAATACTATTGGCCACCGACCATGTGACACGCCACATGACGTGTTTAGTCTCTTTCATTTGAAAGACCATTCCATTCCGCTTTAAAAACATGATTCATTTTCTTTCAGTTTTTACCCCACAGAGAAGACGATTCCTTTTCTTTTGATTTTGATTTCGTTGAATACTATTGGCCACCAACCATGTGAAATGCCACATGATGCATTTAGTCTCTTTCATCTGAAAGGACATTCCATTCCACTTTAAAAAGATGATTCCTTTTCTTTCGGTTTTTCCCCCCACAAAAAAGATGATTCCTTTTCTTTTGATTTTGATTTCATTGAATATGGCTCGCCACTGACCATGTGACACACCACATGACACGTTTAGCCTCTTTCATCTGAAAGACCATTCCATTCCCCTTTAAAAAGATGATTCATTTTCTTTTGGTTTTTCCCCCACAGAGTAAACAATTCCTTTTCTTTTGATTTTGATTTTGTTGAATACTATTGGCCACCGACCATGTGACACGCCACATGGCGTGTTTAGTCTCTTTCATCTGAAAGACCATTCCATTCCGTTTTAAAAAGATGATTCCTTTTCTTTCGATTTTGCCCCCAATGAAAAGACGGTTCCTTTTCTTTTGATTTTGATTTCGTTAAATAGTACTGGCCACCAACCATGTGACATGCCACATGATGCGTTTAGTCTCTTTCATCTGAAAGACCATTCCATTCTGCTTTAAAAAGATGATTCATTTTCTTTCGATTTTTCCCCCACAGAAAAGACGATTCCTTTTCTTTTGATTTTGATTTCATTGAATACGGCTCGCCACCAACCATGTGACACGCCACATGACGCGTTTAGTCTCTTTCATATGAAAGACCATTCCATTCCGCTTTAAAAAGATAGTTCATTTTCTTTCAGTTTGTCCCCCACATAAAAGACGATTCCTTTTCTTTTGATTTTGATTTCGTTGAAAAGTGTTGGCCACCAACCATGTGACATGCCACATAACACGTTTAGTCTCTTTCATCTGAAATACCATTCCATTCCAGTTTAGAAAGATGATTCATTTTCTTTCGATTTTTTCCCCACATAAAAGACAATCCCTTTTCTTTTGATTTTGATTTCATTGAATATTGTTGGCCACTGACCATGTGACACGCCACATGATGTGTTTAGTCTCTTTCATCTGAAAGACCATTCCATTGCGCTTTAAAAAGATGATTCATTTACTTTCGGTTTTTCTCCCACAGAAAAGACGATTCCTTTTCTTTTGATTTTGATTTTGTTGAATACGGTTGGCCACCGACCATGTGACATGCCGCATGACGCGTTTAGTCTCTTTCATCTAAAAGATCATTCCATTCTTCTTTAAAAAGATGATTCCTTTTCTTTTGGTTTTTCCCCCACAGAAAAGACGATTCCTTTTCTTTTTATTTTGATTTCGTTGAATATTGTTGGCCACCGATCACGTGACATGCCACATGAAGTGTTTAGTCTCTTTCATACAAAAGACCATTCCATTCCTCTTTAAAAAGGTGATTCCTTTTCTTTCGGATTTTCCCCCACATAAAAGACGATTTTTTTTTTCATTGAATAATGCTAACCACCGACCTCATGTTACATGCCGCCAAATTATGGGTTAATGTTTTTTTAATGCAAAATCATTGCCATGAATGACATAAAGACATTGAGTGATAAAAGGAAATATTTGATCTCCTTTGAATGAAATAGAAACAAGACGAGTTGCAAAGCATCAAGCCCCTTCCTTTAAGGGGGTGCAACCACGCTATAACATGAATACATTTACAGTGAAATCAAGTCAAGGTCGAAATCAATGAAGGCCCAATCAATCGTGTAAACACTCACAGTGAATGTTAAAGGCAACACAATATTTCACCAGTAAATCCTCGTATTCTATTTCAGAGCTTAAATAGTAGCAATTTAGAGAAAAAGTAACAATTCATAATCTTAATATACACTTATTCTTCTTGGCAGTGTAGATAATACTGATTTAATTTCAGAGAGAGAACCATAAAGTACGAGAAACTTTCGTCCAGAGCATCGTCATTGCTAGTAGTTACAAGAACGACTCCAATCATGAAGATGTAGGTCAGACTTGCAAAAAAGCAGTAAATCTCAAAGACATGAACTTAGTGAGATTTCAAACACTAAAGGATAAATGAGTGAATGGCCACGGTTGTGCCAAGCGTTATGGAAGACATGCTTTCGATAAAAGACCTCACTATAAAGATTCGATCAAAAACCTGGGTTTATTTAGATGGACGATGGAGAGGAGCACTATCAAGTATTAAGGGAAAACATCAAGAAGAATAAGATCTCAATAGGAAATGGTAGGTTGCAGTGGGAATGATGACATTTTTCTCTTTTCTCGTTGATCAAATCTTATGGAAAATTCAGTTGCTATTGAATTTGCAATCCAAATTTTTAATTTAATCAATTTGAAGTTGATTTTTTAAACCTTACATGGCCCGATTATAGTGAAGATACAGCCTGCAGTCATCAAAGGTTGTGTTTGATTTCATCGGGAATTTTACAGTTTCATGAAGTACTTCATAGCAGTTACTAAACTACAAAAATAAAAATAAAATTATTTTAATATTAAAATCCTTGTTATTTTATTTATTTAAAATGAATAACGGGTCTATTTGAAGACACGTACTCATCTTTCTGAGATCGACAGTTTTAGAATCGGCCCAAACATGCAAACATGTAACGTGTCTCAATATATGAACTAATTTGGAGAAGGTCAATGGATAGTCTTGCATCTAACTTCCACTTGCGTTGCATGCATGTTCCCCATACATCAACTCCACTTAGTTTGCATGCATCACACTCAGTTGGCTTCGATCCTCCCTCTATAAGCTCACCCATGGTTAGTAAGACTGGTCGGATTCCCACAATTTGTTGATGCATACATCCTGCAGGGGGGACGGTATGGATAGCTAGATGTATATGAACTCTAGGGACGTCCTCAAGCCTAGGCTACGGATCATCCTTAACAATGACCATTGGTATCCTCCCACCTATTCCTACCTGAAAGACAAAGGCTATCAATGTTCCTTCGACTGTTGAGAGGTTGCACTCATTAGAAAAGTCGGTCAAAGAAGGGTTTAATATCTCATCTCCACACTTGAATGTATGATGCCACTTCTGCCATCATATTCCAGCCGAAGGAGCAGATTTGCAACATCCCGAGCATTGTAATGAACACAAATTTTGCAGTTCCTAAGTTTGAATGGATCCACTTCACATTGTGAGTATTGTTTCCTATGAACACTAATTTTATATGCATACAAGGTTCTCTAGGATTTAATGGCTCTCAATAAATTAGGAATTTTTAATGATTTAGTGGCCAAATTGAATAATTAGGAGTTTTATTGTAGACAGATCAACATCCTTAAGACTTTGGTAGCTTACTTCGTTCAGAAACAACCAATATCCATCACTTCATTAAGCAAGCGTTAGTATAACTAATTATCCTAGTACAGGTAATAGTGATGCAGCCACCAAGATGTACAGGAGCTATTATGAGCGGCTACCAATCAAGAGCTCCTGGCATGAGGTGATAAATGTGAATTTGTCTCTTTCATTGGCTAAGGGTAATCCCGGTAACATTCATTCCTAATCTATGCATGTAAGTATCCTCTGTGTTTGGTGAGACTAATAATCGTACAGGTAGTTGTGAAGCAGCCACAAAGATGTATGTTGCTATTAAAAGCCGGCACTTGGCTCACCCAGCAACAGTCTTTATTTGTATCTTTATCTAAGCGAGCATGTATAGGAGCTCTCTCTTTCTCTTTATGTATCTCATTATGTTTTTACAGGTAACTCAGATGCCAAAAATGTAAAGTATAAATGATGAGTCGTAACCTAACCCAGTTAATCATGGCTACTAAGTGTATTAGCATAGGTAAGGTGGGCGACAAAGCATGTATAGCAGCCGCATTTGGATAACAACCCGTCTTGGCCAAGGTGTTTGCCAATATCATTGGGCTACTTCCTTATCTAAGCGAGCATTCATGTATAGTAGCTCAAGGATTTGACTGTCTAATGGTGCAGTGAGCATCCAGCCAGGGACTAACCTAATCTGATTCAGCTATGATGTGGAGCCACCACCAATATTGTAAAGATTCAAGTTGATCCCGGTGAGCAACAACTCATAAAGGGAATGGCCTCCTTCCTACTCTTAATCATCCAGGGAGCTCCTATCCGTCCTTAAACTATATCGTACTTTCTCTTAACGGTCTGACACTTATAGATACTTGGTTGAGGTGGGTAAATCCATTTATTTGGCTAATGGTAATTTCTTTATCTAAGCATGCATAAGTAGAGAATGTAGTGTGCCCTACGGTGGCTTAGTCAGGGCAATGTGGTGTTAGGAATCTGCTAATGGGTTCCTCAATGCCCCAAGGTACGAACCCCGTTGTTAGTGCAAGCGGAAGAAGGGTTGAGGAGGCACAAAACCAAGCTTGGGAGCTATGTATTCAGCTGGGTCCCTACTAAAAAATGCAAGGTACCTTAATAAAATTCATAATACACATTCATATGTTGTAACTAATTGGATTTTTTAGAGTTTTTTTTGGCTAATGAAGACAATAACAATACCATTCAATCGAAATTTAGAACAAATTTTCAACAACAGCCTTTCACCATAACTCAATTTTTCTGGCTAATGAAGACAATAACAATACCATTCAGTCGAAATTCAGAACAAATTTTCAACAACAACCTTTTACCATAGCTCGAATTAGATGGCCAAAATTCAGAACAAATTTTTAACAGCAACCTTTCACCATAGCTCGAATTAGATGGTCGAACTTTCATCATAGCTCGAATTAGATGGCCGAAATTTATAACAGATTTTCAACAACAGCCTTTCACCATAGCTCAAATTAGATGGTGAGGATTAATGGTCATTTATTCTTTATGCATCTTTCCCTTCAGGGTCATATTTTATCTTTCATAGAATGGAATTGTTTGTCCATCTTTTTGTAAGTTAAGTTTTGAAGGCCGCAATGTGCCTTATGTTTTGCAAGTTGTGGAGCATGCAGACTGCCAAGTGGAATGTCCTTCCCTTCCCAAGAAGGCTACCAAGTGGAATGTCCTTCCCTTCCCAAGAACTTGCAACATAGCATTTAGAATTCAATTGTATTTTCAGACATTCAATTGCTCACTGTGAGAGCATTCAATTGCAGTGTCAAGCCACAGTGTCTGAGTCGAGAAAGTCACCAATAAATTTTATTTTATTTTTAAATGAATTATTAATACTAACAATTAGCTCAAACATATTCGCTTACACCAGGGAAATATGGTCATATCACATGGCTATTATCCAATCAAAAGTTTGGTTTTTGAAATTTTATAAATAAAAATATAATTTTTATTTTTAAAATAAATAAAATTATTATATCATTTCGGAAATGGTTGAAGGAACCTTTGGATATTGGATATTGTGTTTTGGAAAGCATAGAAAAACCCACCAACTAAAATGAAAAATGCATCAAGTAATAGACGGTCAACTATCGTTGACCGTCAAGCGATTGCTAGAGTCCCTTGTCACACGCAGGGACTAATAAAAACATTGAGTGATAGAAGGAAATATTCATTTTGTTTTAAAAGTTGTTCCATGACATAATATTTAAAATAATGAATTTAAAATCACAAAGTGAAAGGATTATTCCAAACTAAAAAAGAAAGTAGTGGAAGGCTTGATCCAAACTAAGAAGAGGGTGGGATTGTTAGTAAGTACATTTTATTGGTGGGACTTGCCACTAACTAACAGATCAATGAGTTTAGTATTTTATATTTTTTTTCAAAAAGAATATAAAATTAAAGATATTGTTCACATTCTAGTGTAATAATAATAATAAGAAAGGGAAAATCATAAAATCATATTCATGTTGTATTAAGTAATCATTATGTTAAATGGGAAATACCACTTATTAGTCCCTGCAGAGGGACTATAGCGATGAGTCGTTTATTTCACTACCTATTAGTTGGTAGTTTGACTCTAATTTTTTTTCATTTAGAATGTTAAACATAGGAGTATTGCAAAATAATACTTGTTTAAATAAAAAAAATCAAGTTTCTCCAATCTCATTGGACCTAAACTTTGAAGTGTTATTAGTGCGGTGGCGGTGCTCATTCAAAGCTCCTGCCCATTCCTTCTTCAAGGAGTTTTAATGAGGATTAATGGCATTGTAAGTATTGGGGTATGTGGAAATGAACTGCAGCATAAGCATTGTCATGTTGTTTATTCATCGAGACCGAGGATCACCACATCAATGTGGCAATCTCCTTTATACGTAGAACGTGGCGATTTGTGCAGGCTCTATTTGTCATGTCATTTATTCCTCATATAAATCACTCTATCTTAAATAGTATGTATCTCAGTTCATTAAAATTAATGTACCTCATTTCATTAACTTTCCCCCTGTTTTAGAGAAGCACTTAGATAAAACTATTGTTCAGTATTTTTTGAGACCTAGATTTTACCGAGATTGGCGTGCCAAAATTGGTGAAGCTACTATGTTCAGGGTGCCAGGGATCTCAGGACTACGTAGAAGAATCCAACGTGACTATTCTCAGAGCCAAAGCCGATGACTGATCTTTGACTATCAATAAGATATGGTGGCTCTAAGGTATCGAATTTTTTGTGTGTATTTATTTTTTAATCTAAAATTATTTAGATTTGACTGTGTAACACCATTAAATCGTATAGTGCTTATTACTAGCCATTTCAACATGTCTAGGACTGATATCAATAGGGTATTCACTTCAACTATTTTAAAAATGTTAGATGGTATTTATTGAAACTTTTAGGTATGTGGTGTATTAAAAAGAGAATGAGATTAATAAGGGAAAACATGGAGTTGGAAGTAGATTGAACGCTATTTTTTTGCTCGTGTTGCTCGTTATAATCATTGGTAAATCTCTTCCTCTTGTATTCTACTTGTTCGTTCTCTATCACTGGAATGGAAGAGTTCATGGAATGCTCTATATATTGATTTTTGTGTTATCACCCTATAAATTATAGGAATCAACTGGTGACTGGGATATTATCTGTCTCTAGTGTTTTTGTTGACAAATGATTTTTCATTCTGCAAATAATTTAAAAAGAAAAAGAAAAAAGAAAGAAAAGAGGGCATAAAGAATTGCAATAAAGCCCCATGCAATAATAGTAACTTGGTCCATACCTTTCAAGCATGGCCAAGTTCTTTTTAAATTTGATGTTGATAGGGTAGTGAATGATTTGGCTAAACAGTTTAATCTTAGCCAAAGTGTCTAGGTTAGATTAGTGAATAAATCTGGCCAGACTGTCTAATCCTGGTCAGATAGCCCTAGGGTAGAGTAAATTCTTAACCCAACAGTTTAATCTGGGTTAACTGTCTTAGGAAGATAGGTTAGGATGTAGGCTAGTTTCTTATGGTTTCATTCCAATAAAACCAACTTGATGTAAAATGTTACACCATGTCTCAAATGCCTAAAGGATAGTTTGGTCGACGCCCCATGGTGGTGTCTATTTGAAAGTTTGGGAAAAAACCAATAAAAGCACACTTATCCTAAGTTTTTTCCCAGTGCATGTGTTCTCCACTCCCCATTTTATGCTCCCTGCACATTTCAACGGTCCTGATTGCGACGCCTAGATCTATGGTGCACAGAGCATTCTGGACCCCCCTGACCGTTATGCTTTTAGCCCGGGGGGGGTCCGGAATCGGTAATAATATTTGCGCACATCTGGACGGCCCAGGGACGAGCACTTAAATCAATGACCCATATTGGATTCCGTACCCCCACATCCGTTCTACCTTTAACGGAGGGAGGGGGGGTTCGGAATGAGTGATAAAGAGTGCGCTTGGATCTACAGCCCAGAAATAGGCGGGCAGATCAATGGCCCATGGATTTCGGACCCCCCCGGATGATTTGCTTTTAACCGAGGGGGGAGGGTCCGGAATGGTTATCTTCCTCTGGCGGGCCCCTTTTCATATGTGGCATGAATCTATTGGTCCTAAAGTCCCGTCACCATCAGCTATCTGACAACCCCCATCACTTATGGACGTCATCTTAAACTTTCTCCACTTGTTCCCGAGTTATGTCCCATCCCATAACTGTTGTCAGTCCCCTACCCCCTTTCACTCATGACCAGCCCCTTATTGTGACTTTTACCTCCAATCCCTGGCCGCCACATCACCTGTTCATATTTTTCAGCCACCGTCACCTGCCATCTCACCCCCAAGTGGCCTGTTGTCCATTTATTACTGGATAACCTATCTGTTATCCAACTGACCTGTCTCCCGCACCCAACCGACCCCATTTTTAAATAAAACTATCGTTTCTCTACTTTCGTTGTTCACTCGTCGCACCAGAGAAACTCATAGCTTGCTCCTCCGTTACGTTCCGTTGCCCTCATCCACAGTCATTCGACCCCACTAACATTGTGTTTATTGCAGGTACCGTTGCAGATATGGTGCCAAAACCCAGACAAGCAAAAGGAGAAGAGAACCCGTTTCTCCCGCCGCCTGTCGACCTGGACAAGATCCCATTGGTCGACAAAGATAGATTGATCGCAGATACCAAATGCGATTTCGATTTTTCAGACCTCCAGTCATGGCTCAGGGAAGTGTTCCTGGACCAGAGCGATGAAATTGGACTCTGGGAGTCCAATTTGCCCCTTTACCTCTTTCCCCGGATCCACCATTTTCCCGAGTTCGTGCTTAAATGTCAAGTTCACTATATTCCTGAACAAAGAGTCGTTATCTCCTCGTCTGGAGACACCCTGTTCCTCATTACGCCTGAAGACATCGACCAGATGATGCAAATCCCCCGTGCCAACTCTGCGTCTCCTTTCAACCTGGAAATCCTCACAGAGTTGTATCAGAAGATGAATTTTCCCCAGAGAGCTCAAATATTCGAGCTTTTCCTTCCCACCTCCGCTCAATTCCCTTCCACAAATCCCCCTTACCCGTCGTCCATGTTCTCCACTAAGGGAAACCAAGTCATTTCTTCCCTTTGTGCTTTGCTAGGGTATTATTCCGACCAGTGGGTAGATGATCCCATTCTGGGTTTTCTATCCATTTTCTCCACTGACGAAAANTTGGCACGGAAGGCATGTTCAAATACTCATCTATACTGGCCTACATGTTTTTTTTCTATCAAGCAGATAAATTTAGTTTTTCCATGCAGAAAATGGACGCAGATGGAAGGCCTCAGCCAGTCATAGCATGGACCTCTTTGTTGAAGCATAACTCCACATAATATAGCTTCAAGGCATTCATCGATCTGTTCTACCACCTTGTGGTAAGCATGTTGAGCGGCATGCCCGAGCCTCGAATAAACGACGAAGTCCAGAGAATTATGCATCTCTCGGACAACACAAAGACTGGGGATTGGTACCTGTATCAAAACCATTATGAGATCAGAGTATACGGGTGCGAGTTGGCACCCTACAAGCTGCCCAAGTATGTGCCGGTAAGAATCTTTGCATTAGAATATATAATACAGATCATGAATTCAAATGACATCCATTTTGTATCCTTGAAGAAAAAGTAGCAGCTTAGAATCAAGGGGCAGATTGGCTTCTTCATCTGCAACAGTCATGGCGCCGGAGAAGAAGCGGATCGGATACTGAGAGAGATGAAGTTTTTCTTAAGTTTCCCATGGCACTATGATCCATGCGGGATCATCTCAGAAATGCGAGTGAAGAACAAAATCATTCCGTACATTCATGAGTCCAACCCTGAGATTGAAAAATTCGCCAATCAGACAGTATGGGTGCCTGACACCATGGTTGAAGTAGAGCAGTAGGTTACCCCGACCTCTGTGCCACCAACGACCATGCCACAACTCCCTAAGGAAAAAAGGCTTCGACAAGATTTATCTCCTCTTGTCACGGAGGTATCGTTCGAAGAGTTCCAGCTACACACTAAGAGGCCTAAGACAGTTTCAGTTCCCAGCCAGACAGAAGAAAAAGAAGTCCCACCTACCACAGTGACCAAGTCTGTTATTCCACCCTTTGGTTTGAGCATCTTTAAGGATATCACCCCAACATTACCGAAGAAATCCACAGACTCCCCATTGGACACTCAGCAAAGCAATACTGGGCCTAAGTTGAGCATTTTCGAGAAGTACGAGCTGATTAAGAAAAAGAACCAGACCCTTACCAGCAGTACTTACGCTCAGTTCCAGAAGCAGACGTCCACTGTGAAACATAGGTTTTTGTATGCATTTGACACAGAAAAGGGCAGGATGCACATGGCCTTCCTCCAGGTGCAGGTACTAGACCCCAAGGTGGTCACAGACTACAAGAGGGCCACCTTCAAATTCCAGACGAAGGACGTGCACCCAGTAGATCAGATGGATCTGCACAAGCAGACGAGGGAGATGGTATTCCATACATTGGCACATGCTTCTGCTTCTGCAGCAAAATTACAGGTATCATTGAACAACGCACAGACACAACTCAAGCTGGAGAAGATATCGTCCTTTGCGAAGGACAACAGAATCAAGACTTTGGAAGAGATGGTCCTCAAGATCGGCTATGATCCTTCGAAAATCAAAGTTGTAGAGGAGATGATACAGAAGAAGAATGCAGACATCGCCTCCTTGAGGAAACAACTGAAGCTCCCGCCCACAGAGGACTCGCAGGCTAAGGAGATAGCAGAGAAAGAATGCAAGAAGGATGAAATGCTCAAGCTGCTCATGGAGAAAAATGTGCAGCTCAAAGAAATGGAAGCTGATATGGAGAGATTATTAAAGGAGAAGGAGCAGATGAAGCCAATGGAAGTCATTCCATTGAGTTCCATTCCGATTTCAGGAGCAAGCACAACAGCAGTGACAACAATCCCATCCGCAACTCCATTGACATCACAAGAGGGGACAACCGACCTCGCCAAATCCATGGAAAAGATGAACTTGCAGGAGACAGAGATCAGCAGGCTTAAAAAGGAAGTTGAGAACCTCCAGGAACTCAAAACTTCCTTCCAGACCAGTCTCTCCAAGGAAAAGCAGGTAACAGAATAGCTCAAGCACAAGCTACAACAGCTCCAAAAGCAAACAGTGGCAGGGAAGACTTTGGCTGAGGTCAAAGAGAATGTATGGAAAGACATCATAAAGTCCATAAATGAGATATGGCCTATGATCCAAATCATGTTTGAGAAGAATGAGTTGGTCTAGAGGAGAAAACAGGCCATTGAGAAGATCAGAGTAGAATTGGGAGACATGCCAACACAGGCAAATGAGATCATCAAGTTCCTCAATTCTAAGACCAGAGAAGAGCTGGAAGAGCTGAAGATCGAAGACAGAATAGAGACCATCCTTGAGGTCAAAAGAGTTCTGACCAAGAGAGGTCTAATGTTTCAGCTGGAAGAAAAGGTTCAGGTCATGGACCAAGGGGTACAAAGGTTCTTCAATAAGATTGAAGCTCTCCAAAAGAAAAGTCTATCTGGTCTAAAGGTTAGTAATGATAAACTGATGACACTCCCAGATTACAAAAAGAGATTGGCTGAGGTGTCTAAGGACAGTTCAAAGTTTGCTGGCATACAAGGGAGAATCACCGGCAAAGCATTCCTGGATGCCCTTCAATGGGACATTAGTATCTAGCACGAGATTCGATACATATTCCTCACCAAGCCTACATTCGCCAAATATACAGAAATGGACGAAGTGTATCGAAGACTGCTCAAGGTCAACGTGCCCAGTCATCTCAGATGGGAGGAACTCCGCGATCTGCTCGATTAGCAGATGAGATGTCCAGGTCCAGTCACCTGTCCAGTCAGAAGAGGTTGTGCAGGAACCTCGCCAACGACCTACCCCAGAAATCAGCAAGCAGTTACACCAAGTCATCAAGCAGTTTCGAGATTTAGGAGATTTGTTAAATTAGTTAGGTTAAAAATAGAAGTAGCACGTCCTGATCATTTATGACAGGAACGTTTGTAATTTGAGTTATAAATACTTCACCTTTCTAAGTATTGAGGGTTGTTGATCTTCACACCCTGACGCTATCAGACTGTAACATTTTTGAAGAGATCTTCCATTAATAAAGAGGAGGCACTTTTATAGGATTCTTGTGTGTATTCACTGGTGATGTTATTCTCTAAGTTGAATGCTATTCTTGCTTTTTGATCATATTGTTTTCTGAAACTAATCTTTAAGAGTAACGAATGTTGCAGGATTTATCTTGGATACCCTGTTTCTGACTCGAAAGATTTTAGTGTTTATCTTCTGGTGTTTTCAATTAAGGAATTCTTAACTACTTCTTAGTTGAAATTATCTTTCTCATCTTTTCTTCTGTCCATCATTTAATCTACTAAAAGATCCAGTGAGTATATTATCTCACCCTGTGGAAGTCTTCCTTCACGTTTCTGTTTGTATTTCATTTTTATTAAACACAGACCCCATAGCCCAATGGATGTGTAGGCTGTCTCAACCAAATCAAAAACACTTTGACAACAAAACAGACCCATTTATTTACCTAGACTAATATCTAAAATTGAAAACATAGCTAAATCATATAGAGAGATCCCTCTCTGAAGTTGGAAGGGCTAGATCTCAGCTTCAAAAGTGGTTGGATAAAGTTACCTTTGTAGATTTCTTTTGTTTCAACCTCTAGGAAATTTACTAAGTGCTAACATGTTGTAACATTTCTTGTTGAAATATATTGATTGTTGTAACATTTCTTGTTGAAATGTTTGTTGATGTGAATGGAAACATGTAATGTGAAGCAGGGGGAAGTGGAATACAATCATGTATGTTGCAAGAACCCAAGCGACAAGTTAATGTAATGTGAAGCAAGGAGAAGTGGTAAACAATCATGTATCTTGCAAGACCCCAAGTGACAAGATCAAAGGATAATTTTTGAGAAGCACCAATTGCAAAGATGTTTACCAAAATGAGGGATAACTAGCCGGAAGCTGCAGTTTCCATTTCGCTAACAGAAAACGCTATTGCTACAAGCCCTTCCCTTGATATGTAACTACTACTACAATAATCATAGTAACAACCACTACTATATCTGCTAATCTTGTTGCTCTACTCTTCTATGATATATGAACTTATAATATCGTGCAAAAAGCTATTACTTTGAATAAATATTCCATGCTTCGAATGTCGATCTCGACTCTAAGACGATATTCTCTTTTTACTTGGGAAACAATGAATCGTTTGTTGCTGACTTGAGCAATATTGAATACAAAATAAAATGAAAAACAACCGACATTTCAAAACATGGAATATAGTTCTTACCAATTGCTATGGGTGAGTGTCCTCTATACAAATTTCCAATTAAAAAGGTTATAACATACTACAGGAATAAACTGTAAGCACTGGTTAATTTGCAGAGAAACCTGGAAAGGGATCCATGTGGATTATATGCTTAGTGAGACCTTTAAAAACTCTCTAAACCAAACTGCATAGATTGTCTATTTTTTCATGCTTGTAATAAATAGTAAAACTGAATTTTTTTGCTTCCTTTCCATAATGTTGTAAGAAATCCAAAGATTTAACCTGTAGCTTTATTTCCCAAAAAATTACAAGGAACATTGAGTTTGTAGTGTTGCTTTACAGAGGATTTAGAGGATAAGACTACACGGATTCCTATTACAAACAGGCTCAGAAGAGAAGGAGGAGGTGATGGAGAGAACTACATACCTTTGATGGAGATGTGGGGCGAAGATGCTTCCTTCGATAGAGGTGTAGGGGGATGATCCTATGTTGGCTCGACATGCTTCCCACTCCCACATGCCACTAACAAAAATGAAATTCTTCCAATAGATGCCACTCAGTCAATCTACGCAGAGTGAATCGGTCCCTTGGGTACCAACCGACCTTACAGGTCCGATAAAGGTTACTCTTTCTTTATTCCACTGTTGTAATGAAAACCCCGATACCCCCACCCCTGGAGCAGAAGATGGATCCATTTGCTTTCCCCTACAGATTAACACCAGAAAATGTTTTTCTTCTTTAAGTGGATTTTAGTTGTTCCTCGCTTCTCAGTTGTTCCTCCTCAAGCTTATCAATCAGAAAAATATGTTGAGATTTATTTCTAAATAGTTTTACTTCCTATTTACCTACAGTGTTGAGCAGAATCAAATGCAAAGGATGTCGCAGGTTTTTATGGGAAAATTTATTTGCAATGACGCTTCGAACATGAGGTGGACAAGTGTGGAAGACCATAGCAGGATTCAATTAGCAATTCTTAACTAAAACTACCTCATTTATTCTCGATAAAGGATCTACACATATCTCTGTATCATGCCCTCGGGATTAGTGGCAGAAGCACCAACGATTGTAGTTTCATAACCACTAGAAATGGGGAAGAAGTAATCCCATAAGAGACTAATGTAATTACCCGTAATTTCTGAGGGCTGATCCTTCTATGTGGGCCTGAGTAACTAGAAAATATGTCCCATGGTATCCTTCAGTGTGGGCCTGAGCAACTAGTAGATCTATCCCATGGCATTGTCCATTATTACTGTGCAATGTTTCACCTTTTCATGAAAGGCAGGGAAGCGAAGACAACCACAATGACTGCCACATGCGGCAGTGGGCATTAAGAACAAAAAACAATGGGCTACTGCTTTTCAAAAAGACTTGACACTTGTCACATTCCCCATATATATATGGGAGTGAATTGAAGTTCAATTTTAAAAACTATTTCACATGTTGTAATGTTTCTTTTAAAACTTTTAAAATTGATATCTTAAGCTTCACAACTACTTAAAATTGTATTTCTTAGATATAACTTGTTTTTAATTTGAAACTATGTGATGCAATGTTCAGGTGTGGGGTGAATCGATTGCACCATAATTAATAACGCGGTCCTCGAATTCTTCATGTTGAACATAACTATAAAGATATAACACAAAATTTAAAGTGACATGAGACATTTACACCGATTTTTTTACATTACCCACACTCTTGCTTAGGTATTATAAAATGAAAAGATGGGAATGAAAAAGATAATCCTCTTCTTTACTTTCAACTATATTTCTAGAAATACCTCATTCCCAACAGATTTTGCATCTGGATTATGCAATGTCGCATAGCTCTGCAGTCCAAAAGAGGTTTTCCCATGGTTCAATGTTGTAATTGGGCTTTGCAAATGTTATCTTTTTGTCAAATTTACATTTCTTGTTTGTGAGATGGATTTTGATAATTTCCAATTATGGTCTCCACTATTATATCCACTGATTCTTGTTACCATTTTTACTATCAACCGCTTTTCTACACAGGATCATTGGCCTTTCACCTGGCTTTTTATTATTTTTAAAGTTAAAATGAAGTTGTTCTCTATTTTAGATTTTATTCTATTATTTTTTGACATGAGAAATTTAAGTTGCGCTATTCTCTAATTTAGATTTTATTCTATTGCTTTTTGGCATGAGAAATTTAAGTTGTGCTAGTTAAAATGAAGTTATTCTCTATTTCAGATCTCTTTCATTTTACTTCATTGCATGAGAAATGTAAGTTGCACTTGTTTCTATGAAAGATATAAGAGAAAGATGCATAGGTTTTTTTTTTAATTATTAATTTGATAACAGTTATTGATTAAAAATACAAGCATCCTTTTACTTCCAAAAAATAGTAACTTGTGTCTTAGATAAGTGGCTAAATTAACTACTTGGATTTACTTAGTGGCTAAATGATTTTTCTGCAGCAACTATGGATGATATTTTGAGTTTACATTCTGGATTGGATAAATGAAAGACTTGCATCCTTGCTTACAAACCAAATTGAACCAAATTGTTGTAGAGATGTAGTTCAAAGTTTTACAAAAGTTTGGGTTAGAATGGGTAGTGTCATTTGCTTTTGCAAAAAATGTTTTCATGATAGTATCATGTGCTTGATGGC
Source organism: Picea sitchensis (assembly GCA_010110895.2). Lineage (NCBI taxonomy): Eukaryota > Viridiplantae > Streptophyta > Pinopsida > Pinales > Pinaceae > Picea > Picea sitchensis. Next base: position 576,260 of record SNQJ01S0006405.1, read on the forward strand.
TGTGAGCTGACAGACATTTCTTGAAAGAGAGTCTTTTCCTCAACAAACTGTGGACTGATATGCACCGAGTATAGGGACATAACTGTAAAACAAGAAGACAAAAGGAAGCCAATGTTTTACATGTAGATGATAAATGTCTAAATCATGAGACAACCTTTGTTTTCGTAATTCCAAGACCAACAACAAAAGAAAAAGCATAAATTTAAAATTGTTGCACAATCGTATAAATTTAAACTAAACGCAGGGTCTAGCTGCTAAGCAGCTTTCATGCTTGTTACAATAGCCATAAAAGCACTTTGTTATCTTTGCATCAAATTATAAATGTATTATAATAACTTTATAATCACTTCATTGGCTTTGGGTCAAATTATAAATGTGGTGCACTTTGAGTATCTAGTTATAAATTACAAGTGTATTATAATAACTCTATAATCACTTTGTGGGCTTTGAATCAAATTATAAATGTGTTATTCTATGCATTTTTTCAAACTACATTGTGTTCATCTTTCAATAATAGTATTTTAAAATCCCATAAAGTTCCAACAATGGTATCTTAAAAGAACTGACCGGAGGAAAGCAATAATACATAAATCAACACATTTAAATAATATTTCAATTAAACAAGTGTTGTATGGCACCTTAATCCCTACCAAGTAATAATATTTCAATTAAACAAGTGTTGTATGTCACTTTAATCCCTACCAAGTAATAGACTAAGTTGCATGCTGACACATCCACTTACTTGTTGCCTTTCTTAGAAGGTTTGTGGCCATAAAACTAACACAATTGTTGCAATCCATATTTTAACAATCAACATGACAGTTTAGTTGGCTACTTGGCAGGACTAAGCTGCCATGCAACCCTTGTTTATTTCTATTTTTATTTATTGGAACAAGGATCAGATATATTGGACTTTATATGTTGTTTTGTGTTATATATTTTAATTAATTTTTTTATATTTGTTGTATCAAGGGGGAGGTCGAGCAATGAGGATATTCATTGTGAAACCAATCAAACCTCATGTTAATATGTGGCACCACTTCCTTGTGGATAACTCCATTAGTATAAGGAGCATAGTATATTGGAGCTTGTATGTTGTTGTGGAGTACATCTCTTAACCAATATGGAATTAATTTTTTGTAAGAAAAGTATTTATGTTGTAAAAAAAATTACAATAGGCATAGATATTAAGTGTATCCAATTTAATAATGGACATTTGTCTTGAAAGACATGTGAAAGGGGCACTGTGAGGTACTTCCAATGATTTATTTTTTTGTATTTTTGCATAGAGGGGGACGAGAAAATTGAGCAACAAGGATATTCACACCACAACCAATCAACCTGTGTGTTAGTCATAATGCATAATGAAAAATAGTGTGTATTTAATGACATAAATTCTATCACCAGTTTAAACATGGTTATCGACTTGATTATAACCCTTTAGAGTTATCTTTTTATAGATATAGTATTTAGTCATTGTTTTTACCTCCATTTCAATATGTGGTGTTCTCATTGTCATCCTTTTCGGGGGGTTAAAATTACAATATTTTTTAACCATGACTTTAAAAATTCATAAAAATTCAACCATCTAATCAAAAAGTGGTGCTACTACAAACACTCATTTTTAAATTCAAGGTAAAAAGAACAACTTGTTTGAAACCATGTTCTATACAACCAATACCATTATAACCAAAATCTTAAATTCAACTGGTGAATCGAAAAGTAGTGCTACCAGTATAACCATTTTTTTCAAACTTAAAATTATAACTTGTTTGAAACTAAACCTTAACAATTGGTACAATTGTGGATCCCAAAGGAAACGAAGTAGTGTACTATGTCTAGGGCATAGGGAACAATTCAAACAATTTGGTCGAAGTTTATGCGTTGTGGTGTGGGCTTGCCTTGGCCAAGGAGGAAGGAATATCAAAATTATTGGTGATTGGTGACTTGTTGTTGGAAATTCAAACAATTAATGACCAAGGTAGTAATTCTAGCAACAAGATAAACTCAATATTAAATAACATCAAACATCTTTCCCAATCCCTTGAGCAAATTCATTTCTTCCATGTAAAAAGGGGGCTTAATGCAGAGGATAACTCATGGGGAAAAAAAAACAAGTCTATTCAACAACGCTCATTGTGCAAGAATGGGGTCCTTCATCATTTAGAAATCCCTTAAGTTTGATGGGTAGAGGTGTGATCATCTTTTGGGTTATATGATTCATGGTTTCAAAAGGGGTCCTTTCTTTCCCTTGGACATTTTTTCCTTTAGTTTTGATCAAACCTTTTAATCACTAGTCATAATACATAATGCAAAATAATGTGTATTTAATGACATAAACCCATCACAAGTTTAATTTCTTTTATTTCAAATAATGATTCATTTTTATTTCATTTTGACAATGTTTTGTTATTCTGGTTGTTATTTTTCATTATGCAAAGCATTGAATGATATAAACCATATCACTTGCTTAATCTCTTTTATTTTAAAAAATGATATGTTTTCCTTTTAAAAATATGATTTATTTTCTTTTGATTTTGAAAAGTCAATTTTTTCAACTGGTCACTATGCAACATAGGAATTGTTCAGGCCCTTAAGGTCCTATGTTAAGGCCCTAACACTCATTTACTATTAGTTTATTAGTTATCATGATTAGGCCAGTTTAGTGGTAGGTTACATCATGCTCACTTTATCTCATGTTTATAATAAAGGAGAATCATTTGTATATGCATCTCATATTGTCTTGTGCATTGCATATATTGTAAAAGAAGGTTTCCCCCTCAAAGTGGATTATTCATTGGATATTTTTTGGAGTTTGGTTCATATCATTTGGTTTCAGAGTATATGAACCTAGGGTTTTGCTCATTCAATCAATACATATTGGAATTTTTGATATAATTGTTTTTTTTCTAGGACGTTTCAGACATCCAATTGTTTAGGAGATCGAGAAGACATATTGAGGTACATGTGGTAAAACTTTTAAGTATTGTTTCATTACACTTTTAGAGATTAGCCCATGGAAGTTAGGGTTTGTGACTAGTCTTGAAATCAATTTCGAATGAGACATCTGGGAATTTTTGCTATAATTGTTTTTTAGAATAGTTTCAAACTATAAAAATTTTAGGACCTTAAGGAAACACAATGAAGTACTTGGAATACAACTTTCATTTTTTGGATCACTTTAATTTCTAAGATATAGGTTGTTGAATGTAGGGGTATTTGACTAGCCCTAAAAATAGTCTCAAACATGTGTTATTGGTAGAAGTGACATATTTGAAGCTTGGAAAGTCCAAATTGAGTTGCACTAGTTCCTTTGAAAATAATACAAATAATATTATTTTAGTTTAAAATTTCAAAATCATATTTGAATTATTGGGCACGTGGCATATCATACAAGTTATCTATTTAGAAATGGATAAGAATCAACAAGTTTTGGGACAGTTACCATAACTTTATCTTGGCACATCAAATCATGTTCACACCTTTTTCATTGTAGAGAAGACATACCAGAGTACTACAGACCAAAATTCCATACTCAAAAGAGTCAAAATTTCAAAGACACATCAGGAAAAAGATCATCCAGCAAGACAGTCTAAACAAATAGGGTTTTTAAGGTACGTGACTTACAATTCACATAAATTTTTATTGGAAGATCTATTTTTGGTGATTCAAAATTTATGATAAAGAGAAAATAGAGGAATATTATTATTGTTATCGCACATGTCTCCAAAAAAAATTACAACACCAATTAAAGCTCCAAAAATCTCACCTATAACTCATGAAGAAAATGAGGAGATACATAACAAGTTATCCAAATTGGAGGAACAACTTAATGATTTGAGTGCTAGGTCAATAACAAGAAATGAGGTGGTAAACACACAAAGAAAAATTCAAGAGATGTAAAAGAAGATGGAACAAATAAAAAAGAAGATAGATGAAAATAAGGATCAATTGGAAATGAAGATGGATGAATTGAAAAATTCCATATTAAAAACCCTAGATGGGAGGCTCCCTAAAAGTGACAGTGTGACCAAAGAGAATCGTGAAAATAAAGGTAGCATTCATGTTGAACAACCTTCCAATAATAATCACTTTTCAGGTGTATTTAACTCTACTAGTGGATTTAATTATGGATGGGTCCATAAGGGAGTCAACTTTCCTAAGGCTGAATTACATAATTTTGATGGAACATAAGTCTTTACATTGGTGAACCAAATAGAGAAATAATTTGAATTGCATAATATTATGGATGATAAGAAAAATATTTCCATAACAACCTTGTACTTTGAGATAAAACCCTATCAATGGTATCAATGGGTACTCAAAAGAAATCCCCATTCTTATCATTATACTTGGAGTTTATTTACAACAGACTTAGAAGCACAACATGAAAAAGTTTGGGAACAATAATACTTTTGTAACATTCCCTGAGCCCCACCTGGGCACTGTCACTAAAAACCCGACTTTGTCATGCACTAAATTTTTTTATTTTTTCTCCAATTCAGTCCATTAGTTCTCTTATACCCTTAATTAATTAATATGCCCTACATATGAACACAATTATGCATTCCTAACAGTATATAATCCATGCATAATTATCTACAATTATAACATAATAGAATTAAAATTGATAACACACACATTATTCAACATATTAACACATAAAAGACACTTATATTTTAATGAAAATCACCAATTAGATGCAGACCTCAGACCTTCCTCCCAACCATAGACTCTCTTGTTCATTCAATCTCAATAGTAGGTCACCCCTGAGTTGGGGATATGACTCCACCAAGAAAAAGGCTACCTAATCCAAACTAATGTCCAACAACACACAAATTCAAGACAAGGCCAATGGCACCAACTCTAGCGGCATTCCCACCTCACAGTATTTCATTCTCCACAACCTATCCCACCCAAGGAAGTGTACCCCTTCACTACTCCACAGTCCTTCGACTATCCCACTTCCCTTCCAGGGATTTAGTAACAGGCCAGCCAAGAAGTCTCGGAGTTTTGTGGCACTTGGAACACAATGTTGCTCAAAGAGTTACATCATCCATTAGGCCAACACGAAAGGAAACCTATTCCCAACAATTCTCTCACTTAAAGAGAATGCTCCATAGGCCTGACAACTTGCTTCTTCAACCCAAACCACCAAGGATTTATAGGGTAACAATAGCTTCACAACTCCCACTCTCCAGGAAATAGTACAAATGATGGAGTGGAATATTGGATTCAAATGAATGAGAATTACACTAAATTCCCAACATTATATATGGATGTTCCTATCTTGACACATGGCACTCAAGGAACTACTTTGACTCTATTTGGTGATTCACTCCCCTCACTTATAAATTTAGGATAACATAATAATATAAAGACTTAGAACTTAGAAATAATATTATTTTATTCCTTGGCTTAAACCCCCTTGACTTAGCCCCTTTTCCTCTCAAGTCCTAGCCCCCTTTTCCTCTCAATTCATAGTCCCCTTTTCCTCTTGTGGAGCCCTAGCCCCATGTTGGCACATGCCTATTTTGGGAAAGAGAATTCTATTTTTGGAGCACACATCATAGGTGGCGGAAAATCATCATGCAGAAAAAGAAGGAAAAGCAACATGCAGAGAAAGGAGTAAAAGAAGCACGTGGAAGATGGAGGAAAAGCAGTGTGGAACACATGCCATAAGACCTAGCCATGTTAGGGTTAAGGTTTTGGACATGCACATAATGGAGATAAGCCAATAGAATAGTATAAATAAATACCTAGGAGGTCTAAGTAGAGGTTGTTGTTCATTATGTTGTTGATCGATTAGTCAAGGAGATACTAGTTTTTGTCTAAATAAGCTAGTTTTTTAGGGTTAGGTCACAGGCTGTGGAGCCTGGTGTGGTCTAATTCGCTTCACAAAGGGTACTTCCCTCCTTTTTTATTGTAAGCCAAGATATATAATGCGTGGAGCCTATATTTTGCATAAAGATAAATAAAGGAGTCGAAGAGACAAATCTTTATGGATGTAGCCCTAGGGGTGTAGAATTCCTGCAGAAACCTCGATAGATCTAGAATTCTAGTTAAATTGAACACATACAATTTGTTGATATTCAAGAGATGAGAGAATTTTTTTACTCCATACATCAAAGAATTATATTAATCAAAAATGAATATGCATGAGCAACCAACCTCAAAAGGAAGTGAGGAGGTGAATATATAGAATTTTCAACATAGAAATTCTAGTCAAAAAAGCTAGAAAAAGCTAAAATAGGTGTCATAGGCTAAGGGAGACCACATAGTTCGACCTAGACCACTAAAGACACATTTCACACACTCATTAATTCCCACAAGAGTCAAGTGGTGTGAATTATCTCACTTAAGCTCACTTAATTGACAAGAGAAGCAGTTTCAACTCACTTAACTGACCCGAAATAGCAGTTACTAATATTAGTAAATGAAAAAATCATTAATTAAGGAATAAATTTATTACTCAAAGAGGAGGTGTGCATTCCCCAATAATGGATGAGTTTTTTCATGGGGGAGTTGGAATAAATCAAGAATAAATCAAGAAAATCAAGAACTGGGAGTTGAGTCTTGATCTAAAAATAGCAGTTTTCCCTAAAATATAGGGATGAGGCTCCCTTCTTCTCTATGTGGCCAAATTAGGTGAAATAAAGTGTGATGGAATGTATTAACCTTGATGTAGGAGTCTAATCTAGGTATAAACTAATGTAAGTTAGGGTTATGCTCCAACACCCCCCCTTAAGCCTAACTGTAATGACAAAAAAATTGACTCCCCACAACTTGGCCATTTTAGGTACTCATTACGTAAAAGAACTCCTCATGAAAATAGGAAAGAGGGAAAACCTCATGGGAACCCCCCCCCAAAAAAAAGAAAAAAAAAGAGGAAAAAAAATGTTGAGTGGCCAAAAGTGACCTACTCAGCTGTCTCCACCACTCCAAGCATGGCTCTTAGTTCTGAAAATTTCTTTTCAGTGAAGGACTTGGGGAAGATGTATGAAACCTATAGCTCTGTGGGGCAATACTGCAGTGAAATGACTCTGTCACGAATCAGCTCGCAGATGTAATGCATGTGAATCTTGATGTGTTTGGTCCTCTCCCTCTGAACTGGATCAATCGATATCTAAATGGATCCCTGATTGTCACAAAATATGACAATCGGAAGTGTATACTGAATACCAAACTCAGAGAGAAACCCCTGCAACCAAACAGCCTGTGTAGTTGCATTCACTGTACCTCTATACTTTGCCTCTATTGTAGATAAAGAAATCGTGGATTGCTTCTTACTAGATCAACCGAATGGCCCTGAACCAAATATGAAAACATAACCAGAGGTGGACTTGCGGTCTGTACCATCGCCAGCCCAATCAGAATCTGTGTACCCAATCAGTGAAAGTGGGCAATCTGCAGCATAAAAGATACCAAAATTGGGAGTATCTTTCACATATCTAAGGATTCTCTTTGCAGCTTTCCAATGAATATCATGAGGCTCCTGCATATATCTGGAAAAAACTCCTATTGCAAAAGAGATATCATGTCGGGTGTAAGTGAGATACAACAAACTCCCAACCAACTGCCAATATAGTGTACTGTCCACCAAAGGTGTAGTACCCGCATCTTCAAATCTGACCCCTGAAATAAAGGGAGATGTTGCTTGCTTGCATTATGTCATCTGAAAGCAGACAATTAGATCTGATGCATACTTATATTATTCCATCTTGATAACTAAAGTAGACTGAGAAACTTCAAGACCGAGAAAGTAGTGCAACATTCCCAAATATGTCATGGAAAATCGATCGTGCAATGCTGATTTTGCCAAATCAATAGCTGAAGTAAGGTTCCCTGTCATCAGTAAGTCATCTACATAAAGTACTATCATCAAAAGGGAATCATCATTTTGCATCAAATAAACATTCAGATCAGACTTGCATTGAATGAATCCAATGGAAAGCAGGAAAGAATCCATCTTTGCATACCAGGCTCTGGGAGCCTATTTTAGGCCATACACAGATTTCTTTAATCTTCAAACGAGGGAAGAGTTCTGAATGTATCCCTGTGGCTGCTTCATATAGATATCCTCCTTGATATCTCCATGAATAAATGCACTCTTCACATCCATGTGATGAACTTCCCATCTGCGAGAAGCGGCAATGACCAAAACTAGTCGAATGGAGTCCATTTTTGCAACAGGTGCAAATGTCTATGTGTAGTCTATGCCATGTACCTGTGAGTATCCTTTTGCGACAAGTTGAGATTTGTACTTGCTGATATCACCATATGCAGCAATATTTTTTTGATATATCCATCGGCATCGAACAAGCTTTCTTCCTTTCGGAAGTGGAACTAAGTCCCATGTGTTGTTGTCCATAAGAGCAGAGTACTCTTCATCCATGGCATCCTCCCAAAGTGGGTTTCTAGCAGCCTTAGAGTGTGACTATGAATCTGAACCAAGTTTCATATATAAATGTATGGGCAGCAATGGTTATGTGTCATCCAGGGCTGGAGGAGCCCAAAAAAACTGTGATCTAGTCCTTCTTGTATCCGCAAGATCACCGACTAGTTCACCCGCATCTTGCAGGGTTTTCTCTACCCAAGTTGGCAACTGAGTTGGAGAAGCCATGAACTACTCCTCATCCTTTTTATCAGACCCAAAATGATTCTTTGATGGCTTCTCTTAAGTGATCTAATAAGTTTCTGACTCCTTCTCATCAGTGACAACAAGCAGTTCCTCGGCAGGGTCTTCTGAAAAATCATACAGTGATTCTTCTTCAAACTTCACACTTCGATCTAGAATGAAATTTTTAGTGTGAGAGTCCAGCAATATATATACTTTGAAACCTTTAGGATATCCAAAAAATATGCATTCAATACTTTGAGGCTCCAAAGCCTTCCTCTTATTTGTCGGAATGTGAGCCCATGCTCGTGAACCAAAAATGTGAAAGTGTGACGTTTTCGGTTTCTTACCGGTCCAACATTCAAAAGGAGTGGTGCCTTTGAGTGATTTGTGAGGAACTTGATTCTGAATGTATTCTTCACAATTAATAGCTTCAGCCCATATCTTGGGATCTAATGATTTCGACTGTAGCATACAATTGGCCATCTCTTTTAAGGACCGATTTTTCCTCTCCGCAACATCGTTCTGTTGTGGTGTATATGGCACTATGTGTTGTAGTTGTATACCTGCATCAATACAAAGTTGTTGCACATATTTGTTGACATACTCCCCCCTATTATCAGTACGGAGTATCTTAATCTTACACCCAGACTCATTCTCAGCAAGTGCTTTAAATTCTATAAGGCAATCAAATACTTCTGATTTTAATTTCAAAAACAATACCCAAGTAAAGCGAGAGAAATCCTCTATGAAGGTGAGTACATATCGAGCCTTACTAATTGAAGGTTGTGGGAATGGGTCCTTGATGTCATTTTGAATCATCCCAAGAGGTGAAGAATCTCTCTGTGCCTTCCCTTTGTCAAACTTTTTCTCTGGATGCTTGCCAAGAATGCATCCTTGACATACACTGCTTGTAAATTTAATAGCTGGCAATCCTTCTACCATGTTCTCCTTGCTGAGTTGATGCAAGTACTTATAGTTTAGATGGCCAATTATTTCATGCCATAACCTCTTGATATTATTAGATTGTGACAAAAAAACATTTCTAATAGATTTAGGAACAAAGTGGGAGAAGAAATACAAACGAGAACCGTGATCTGCAATTCCATGTGCAAGCTGTGAGCCTGTGGAAATGTCGGTAATCACTGTGGAGTCCGGAGTGAACTCCACCTTCCTTCCAGAGTCAGAATGAGTGATATGATATATCGAGGGAAGATTTGCGGATAGCGAGGGAATATGAAGCACATTTGTGAAGCATCCCCCTTCAAGATCAACAATTCCTTCTCCGCACACCTTTGCGGGTGTGGCATCTCCCAAGTAAATTGGGGATCTAGTGCTTTCTTCGATGGAGGAAAAATCATCTTTTGATGCAGCCATATGGTTCGATGCACCTAAATCAAGGATCCAAGCTGATGGAGTGGATGTGACAGCCATTAAATAATGACCATATCTTCCCTCTCGTTCTATTATCATCTTTCTTCTTTGCATTTTCAGGCATCGTGAGATTGTGTTGCTACAATTGCTTAGCCATCTCATCGATAGTCTTCCTCATGCAATTTTCTTTGGGATTAAAACCTTTGGAATATTAGTTGCAAAGTGTTCTTTCCTTATTCTTCTTACCCTTAGGCTCAAAAGAGTTCTCTGAATATTGTGAGGATCTCTCCTTCTTCGATTCAGGAAATTTACCCTTTCCTTTTTGCTTGTCTTTCCCACTGCTCTTTGGAGCATCAGTAGCCACAAGTGCTTGGTTATTGGAATGCTTGATGACACCCATTTGTACTAACTTAGCTTTCTCTTGATTCAATTCTGCAATGAAATCATTCTATGGAGGCATTTTCCATGTTTCCTGAGTCAATTTAGATGCTTGAAAAGACGATACAAATACGGAATATTCAGAGCCTAATTTCGAGAGAATTGAAAGCATGAGGTGATCTTCCTCTTTCTTGAATCCACATGCATTAAGTTCAATGAGGATGTATTTGAACTTGGTGAAAAATTCTTGCAGGTTGTTGAAATGAATTGGACTTAGGGATATGAGTTCATTCTCCAGTTGATGCACTCGCATTGCATACCGCATGCCAAATACTCCTTCCAATGTGGTCCAGACCACATCGGGAGTAGTGGCTCCATTGACGTGAAAGAGGAGATCTCTGGAAATTGATAGGCATATCATCCCAATTGCTTCATCTAATTTATTGAAATACTTGATCTTATCCACTGCAGCAGTAGGTTCTTTCTCCGTTCCCATTGTTACCCTATAAAGCCCTTTGCTTCGGAGGAGCAGAGAGATCTTTGTCTTCCATTCGAAGTAATTGAAAGGATTTAGAACAAGTTTTGTGGGATGAGAGAGATGATCTATTTTTGCTTTTTGTGCTTCCTGATGATCTATACCTGCAAATAAAACCATGTACAATCCACTAGATTCAATCTAGCTCTGATACCATGTAGAATTCCTGCAGAAACCCCGATAGATCTAGAATTCTAGTTAAATTGAACACATACAATTTGCTGATATTCAAGAGATGAGAAAAAAAAATTGCTCCATAAATCAGAGAATTATATTAATAAAAAATGAATATACATGAGCAACTAACTTCAAAAGGAAGAGAGGAGGTGAATATATAGAATTTCCAACATAGAAATTCTAGTCAAAAAAGCTAGAAAAAGCTAAAATAGGTGTCATATACTAAGGGAGACCACATAGTTTGACATAGACCACTAAAGACACATGTCACGCACTCATTAATTCCCACAAGAGTCAAGTGGTGCACATTAGATCACTTATTCTCACTTAACTGATAAGAGAAGCAGTTCCAACTCACTTAACTAACCCGAAATAGTAGTTACTAATAATAGTAAAGGCAAAAATCATTAATTAAGGAATAAATCTCTCACTCAAAGAGGAGGTGCGCATTCCCCAATAATGGATGATATTTTCCATGGGGGAGTTGGAATAAATCATGAATAAATCAATAATAAATCAATAATAAATCAAGAAAATCAAGAACCATGAGTTGAGTCTTGATCTAAAAAAAACAGTTTTCCCTAAAATCTAGGGATGAGGCGCCCTTCTTCTCTATGTGGAAAAATTAGGTGAAATAAAGTATGATGGAATGTATTAACCAAGATCTAGGAGTCTAATCTAGGTATAAACTAATGTAAGTTAGGGTTATGCTCCAACACCCCCCCTTAAGCCTAACTGTAATGACAAAAAACTTGAGTCCCGAAAACTTGGCCATTTTAGGTACTCGTTACATAAAAGAACTCCTCATGAAAAGAGGAAAGAGGGAAAACCTCGTGGGAAACCCCCCCAAAAAAAAAGAGGAAAAAAAATGTTGAGTGGCCAAAGTGACCTACTCAGCTATCTCTACCACTCCAAGCATGGCTCTCAGTTCTGAAAATTTCTTTTCAGTGAAGGACTTGGTGAAGATGTTTGCAACCTATTGCTCTGTGGGGCAGTACTGCAGTGAAATGACTCTGTCACGAATCAGCTCATGGATGTAATGCATGTGAATCTCGATGTGCTTGGTCCTCTGCCTCTGAACTAGATCAATCGATATCTGAATGTACCCCTAATTGTCACAAAATATGACAATCGAAAGTGGATACTGAATACTAAACTTGAAGAGAAGACCCTGCAACCAAACATCCTATGTAGCTGCATTCATTGCACCTCTATACTCTGCCTCTATTGTAGATCAATCAATCGTGGATTGCTTCTTGCTAGACCAAAAAAATGGCCCTGAAAAAAAATATGAAAAAATAACCAGAGATGGACTTGCGGTTTGTACCATCGCCAGCCCAATCAAATCTGTGTACCCAATCAGTGAAAGTGGGCAATCTGCAGCATAAAAGATACCAAAACTGGGAGTAACTTTCACATATCTAAGGATTCTCTTTGCAACTTTCTAGTGAATCTCATGAGGCTCCTTCATATATCTGGAACAAACTCCTAATGCAAAAGAGATATCAGGTCAGATGTGAGTGAGATACAACAAACTCCCAACCAACTGCCGATACAATGTACTGTCCACCAAAGGTGTAGTACCCGCATCCTCAAATCTGACCCCCGAAAGAAAGGGAAATGTTGTTGGCTTGCATTTTGTCATCTGAAAGAGAACAATTAGATATGATTCATACTTAGACTGTGCCATCTTGATCCGAAGTAGACTGAGAAACTTCAAGACCAAGAAAGTAGTGCAACAGTCCCAAATATGTCATGGAAAATCAATCGTGCAATGTTGATTTTGTTGAATCAATAGCTGAAGTAACGTTCCCTGTCATCAGTAATTCATCTGCATAAAGTACTATCATCAAAAGGGAATCATAATGTTTCATAAAATAAACATTCAGATCAGATTTTCATCGGATGAATCGAATGGAAAGCAAGAAAGAATCCATCTTTGCATACCAGGGTCTGGGAGCCTGTTTTAGGCCATACAAAGATTTATTTAATCTGCAAACAAGGGAATAGTTATGAATGTATCCTTGTGTCTGATCCATATAGATCTCCTCCTTGAGATCTCCATGAAGAAATGCACTCTTCACATCCATGTGATGAACTTCCCATCTGTGAGAAGTGACAATGGCTAAAACTAGTCGAATGGAGTCCATTTTTGCAACAAGTGCAAATGTCTCTTTGTAGTCTATGCCATGTACCTATGAGTATCCTTTTGCAACAAGTCAAGCTTTGTAATTTCTGATATCACCATCTGCAGCAATCTTTTTTCGATATATCCACCAGCATTGAACAAGCTTTCTTCCTTTCAGAAGTGGAACCAAGTCCCATGTGTTGTTGTCCATAAGAGCAGAGTACTCTTCATCCATGGCAGCCTCCCAAAGTGGGTTTCCAGCAGCCTCAGAGTGTGACTGTGGATATGAACCAAGTGTCATATAGAAATGTATGGGAAGCAATGGTTATGTGGTAGCCAGGGCTTGAGGAGCCCCAAAAAATTGTGATCTAGTCCTTCTTGTATCTGCAGGATTACCGACTAGTTCATCCGCATCTTGCAGGGTTTTCTCTGCCCAAGTTGAAAACTAAGTTGGAGCAGCCATGACCTTCTCCTCATCCTCTATATCAGACCCAAAAGGCTGCTCCAAAGTGCTTGAATAATTTTCTGACTCCTCCTCATTAGTGACAACAAGCGGTTCCTCGGCAGGGTCTTCTGAAAAATCATGCAGTGATTCTTCTTCAAACTTCACACTTCGAGCTAGAATGAACTTTTCAGTGTGAGAATCTAGAAATATACATCCTTTGACACCTTTAGGATATCCAAAAAATATGCATTCAACACTTTGAGGCTCCAAAGCCTTCCTCCTATATGTCGGAATGTGAGCCCATGCTCGTGAACCAAAAATGTGAAAGTGCGACACTTTCGGTTTCTTACCGGTCCAACATTCAAAAGGAGTGGTACCTTGAGTAATTTGTGAGGAACTCAATTTTGAATGTATGTTTTACAATTAATAGCTTCATCCCATAGCTTGGGAGCTAATGATTTCGACTGTAGCATACAATTGGCCATCTCTTTTAAGGACCAGTTTTTCCTCTCCGCAACACTGTTTTGTTGTGGTGTATATGGCACTGTGTGTTGTAGTTGTATACCTGCATCAATACAAAGTTGTTGCACATATTTTTTGACATACTCCCCCCCATTATCAGTATGGAGTATCTTAATCTTACACCCAGACTCATTCTCAGCAAGTTCTTTAAATTCTATAAGGCATTAAAATACTTCTGATTTTAATTTCAAAAAAAATACCCAGGTAAAGCGAGAGAAATCATCTATGAAGGTGAGTACATATCGAGCCTTACTGATTGAAGGCTGTGGGAATGGGCCTGTGATGTCATTGTGAATCATCCCAAGAGGTAAAGAAGCTCTATGTGCCTTCCCTTTGTCAAACTTTTTCTCTGGATGCTTTCCAAGAATGCATCCTTAGCATACACCACTTGTGAATTTAATAGTTGGCAATCCTTCTACCATGTTATCCTTGTTGAGTTGATGCAAGTACTTATAGTATATATGGCCAAATATTTCATGCCATAACCTGATGATATTATTAGATTGTGACAAAAATACAGTGCTAATAGATTTAGGAACAAAGTGGGAGAAGAAATACAAATGAGAACCGTGATCTGCAATTCCATGTGCAAGTTGTGAGCCTGTGGAAATGTCGGTAATCACTGCGGAGTTTGGAGTGAAATCCACCTTCCTTCCATAGACAGAATGAGTGATCTGATATATCGAGAGAAGATTTGCATATAGCGAGGGAACATGAAGCACATTTTTGAAGCAACCCCCTTCAAGATCAACAATTCCTTTTCTGCACACCTTTGCAGGTGTGGCATCTCCCAAATAAATTGGGGATCTGGTGCTTTTTTAGATGCTTGAAAAGATGAAACAAATTCGTAATATTCAGGGCCTAATTTAGAGAGAATTGAAAGGATGAGATGATCTTCCTCTTTCTTGAATCCACATGCATTAAGTTCAACGAGGAGGGATTTGAACTTGGTGAAGAATTCTTCTAGGTTTCTTAAATGAATTGGACTTAGAGATATGAGTCCATTCTCCAGTTGATGCACTCTCATTGCATCCTGCTTGCCGAATACTCCTTCCAATGTGGTCTAGACCACATCGGGAGTAGTGGCTCCACTGACATGAAAGAGGAGATATGTGGAAATTGATAGGCATATCATCCCAATTGCTTCATCTAATTTATTGAAATACTTGATCGTCTCCGCTGCTGCAGTCAGTTCTTTCTTCGTTCCCATTGTTACCCTATAAAACCCTTTGCTTCGAAGGAGCAGAGAGATCTCTGTCTTCCATTCGAAGTAATTGCAAGGATTTAGAACAAGTTTTGTGGGATGTGAGAGATGATCCATTGCTTCTTGTTGCGTCTCCTGATAATCTATACCTACAAATAAAACCCTGTACAATCCACTAGATTCAATCTAGCTCTGATACGATTTAGAATTCCTACAGAAACCCCGATAGATCTAGAATTCTAGTTAAATTGAACACATACAATTTGTTGATATTCAAGAGATGAGAGAAAAATTTTTCTCCATAAATCAGAGAATTATATTAATAAAAAATGAATATACATGATAAACCAACCTCAAAAGGAAGAGAGGAGGTGAATATATAGAATTTCCAACATAGAAATTCTAGTCAAAAAAGATAGAAAAAGATAAAATAGGTGTCATAGGCTAAGGGAGACCATATCAGGTCAGGTGTGCATGAGATACAATAAACTCCCAACCAACTACCGATACAGTGTATTGTCCACCAAAGGTGTAGTACTCGCATCCTCAAATCTGACCCCCGAAAGAAAGGGAGATGTTGTTGGTTTGCATTCTGTCATCTGAAAGCAGAAAATTAGATTTGATGCATACTTAGACTATGCCATCGTGATCCCTGAAGTAGACTGAGAAACTTCAAGACCAAGAAAGTAGTGCAACAGTCCCAAATTTGTCATGGAAAATCGTTCGTGCAATGCTGATTTTGCCGAATCAATAGTTGAAGTAAGGTTCCCTGTCATCAGTAATTCATCTACATAAAGTACTATTAGCAAAAGGGAATCATCATGTTGCAACAAATAAACATTCGTATCAGATTTTCATCGAATGAATCCAATGGAAAGCAGGAAAAAATCCATCTTTGCATACCAGGCTCTGGGAGCCTGTTTTAGGCCATACAAAGATTTATTTAATCTGCAAACGAGGGAAGAGTTCTGAATGTATTCCTGTGGATGATCCATATAGATATCCTCCTTGAGATATCCATGAAGAAATGCACTCTTCACATCCATGTGATGAACTTCCCATCTGCGAGAAGCGGCAATGGCCAAAACTAGTCGAATGGAGTCCATTTTTGCAACAGGTGCAAATGTCTCTGTGTAGTCTATGCCATGTACCTGTGAGTATCCTTTTGTGAAAAGTTGAGATTTGTAATTTCTTATCTCACCATCTGCAGCAATATTTGTTCAATATATCCATCGGCATCGAACAAGCTTTCTTCCTTTTCAAAGTGGAACCAAGTCCCATGTGTTGTTGTCCATAAGAGCAGAGTACTCTTCCTCCATGGCATTCTTGCAAAGTGGGTTTCCAACAACCTTAGAGTGTGACTCTGGATCTGAACCAAGTGTCATATAGAAATGTATGGGCAGCAATGGTTCTATGGTAGCCATGGCTTGAGGAGCCCCAAAAAACTATGATCTAGTCCTTGTATCCGCAGGATCACCTACTAGTTCACCCGCATCTTGCAGGGTTTTTTCTACCCAAGTTGGCAATTGAGTTGGAGCATTCATGACCTAATACTCATCCTATGTATCAGACCCAAAAGGCTTCTCTGAATTTCCCGAAGAATTTTCTGACTCCTCCTCATCAGTGACAACAAACGGTTCCTTGGCAGGGTCTTCTGAAAAATCATGCAGTGATTCTTCTTCAAACTTCACACTTCGAGCTAGAATGAACTTTTCAGTGTGAGAGTCCAGCAATATATATCCTTTTACACCTTTGGGATATCCAAAAAATATGCATTCAACACTTTGAGGCTCCAAATCCTTCCTCTTATCTGTCGGAATGTGAGCCCATGCTCGTGAACCAAAAATGTGAAAGTGCGACACTTTCAGTTTCTTACCGGTCCAACATTCAAAAGGAGTGGTGCCTTTGAGTGATTTGTGAGGAACTGGGTTTTGAATGTATGTTGCAAAATCAATAGCTTTATCCCATAGATTGGGAGCCAATGATTTCTACTGTAGCATACAATTGGCCATCTCTTTTAAGGACCGGTTTTTCCTCTCCGCAACATCGTTCTGTTGTGGTATATATGGCACTGTGTGTTGTAGTTGTATATCTGCATCAATACAAAGTTGCTGCACATATTTGTTGACATAATCCCCCCATTATCAATACGGAGTATCTTAATCTTACACCCAGACTCATTCTTAGCAAGTTCTTTAAATTCTATAAGGCATTCAAATAGTTCCGATTTTAATTTCAAAAAAAATACCCAAGTAAAGCGAGAGAAATCATCTATGAAGGTGAGTACATATCGAGCCTTACTGATTGAAGGTTGTGGGAATGGGCCCTTGATTTCATTGTGAATCATCCCAAGAGGTGAAGAATCTCTCTGTGCCTTCCCTTTGTCAAAATGTTTCTCTGGATGCTTGCCAAGAATGCATCATTGACATACACCGCTTGTGAATTTAATAGCGGGCAATCCTTCTACCATGTTTTCTTTGCTGAGTTGATGCAAGTACTTATAGTTTAGATGGACAAATATTTCATGCCATAACCTGCTGATATTATTAGATTGTGATAGAAATATAGTGCTAATATATTTAGGAACAAATTGGGAGAAGAAATACAAACGAGAACCGTGATCTGCAATTCCATGTGCAAGTTGTGAGCCTGTGGAAATGCCAGTAATCATTGCGGAGTCCGGAGTAAACTCCACCTTCCTTCCAGATCCAGAATGAGTGATCTGATATATCGAGAGAAGATTTTCGGATAGCGAGGGAACATGAAGAACATTTTTGAAGTATCCCCCTTCAATATCAACAATTCCTTCTCCACACACCTTTGCGGGTGTGGCATCTCCCAAGTAAATTGGGGATCTAGTGCTTTCTTTGATGGAGGAAAATTCATCTTTTGATGCAACCATATGGTTCAATGCACCTAAATCAAGGATACAAGATGATGGAGTGGATGTGACATCCATTAAAGCATGACCATCTCGTGCTCTCCCTCCCATTCTGTTATCATCTTTCTTCTTTGCATTTTCGGGCACCATGAGATTGTGTTGCTACAATTGCTTAGCCATCTCATCGATAGTCTTCCTCATGAAATTTTATTTGGGATTAAAACCTTTGGAATAGTAGTTGAAAAGTGTTATTTCCTTCTTCTTCTTACCCTTAGGCTCAAAAGAGTTCTCTGAATATTGTGAGGATCTCCCCTTCTTCGATTCAGGAAATTTACCCTTTCCTTTTTTCTTGTCTTTTCCACTGCTCTTTGGAGCATCAGTATCCACAAGTGCTTGGTTCTTGGAACACTTGATGGCACCCATTTGGACTAACTTAGCTTGTTCTTGAGTCAATTCTACAATGAAATCATTCTATGGAGGCATTCCATGTTTCCTGAGTCAATTTAGATGCTTGAAAAGACGATACAAATACGAAATATTCAGGGCCTAATTTCGAGAGAATTGAAGGGATGAACTGATCTTCCTCTTTCTTGACTCCACATGAATTAAGTTCAACGAGGAGGGATTTGAACTTGGTGAAGAATTCTTGCAGGTTTCTTAAATGAATTGGACTTAGGGATATGAGTTTATTCTCCAGTTGATGCACTCTCATTGCATCATGCTTGCCGAATAGTCCTTCCAATGTGGTCCAGACCACATCGGGAGTAGTGGATCCACTGACATTAAAGAGGATATATCTGGAAATTGATACGCATATCATCCCAATTGATTCATATAATTTATTGAAATACTTGATCTTCTCCGCTGCAACAATCGATTCTGAGAGATCTTTGTCTTCCATTCGAAGTAATTGAAAGGATTTAGAACGAGTTTTGTGGGCTGAGAAAGATGATCCATCGCTTCTTGTTGTGCCTCTTGTTGATCTATACCTGCAAATAAAACTGTTTACAATCCACTAGATTCAATCTAGTTCTGATACCATGTAGAATTCCTGCAGAAACCCCGATAGATCTAGAATTCTAGTTAAATTGAACACATACAATTTGTTGATATTCAAGAGATGAGAGAAATTTTTTGCTCCATAAATCAGATAATTCTATTAATAAAAAATGAATATACATGAGCAACCAACCTCAAAAGGACAAGAGGAGGTGAATATATAGAATTTCCAACATAGAAATTCTAGTCAAAAAAGCTAGAAAAAGCTAAAATAGGTGTCATAGGCTAAGGGAGACCACATAGTTCGACCTAGACCACTGAAGACACATGTCACACACTCATTAATTCCCACAATATTCAATTGGTGCGCATTATCTCACTTAAGCTCACTTAACTGACAAGAGAAGCAGTTCCAACTCACTTAACTGACCCGAAATAACAGTTACTAATAATAGTAAAGGAAAAAATCATTAATTAAGGAATAAATCTCTCACTCAAAGAGGAGGTGTGAATTCCCCAATAATGGATGAGTTTTTTCATGGGGGAGTTGGAATAAATCAAGAGTAAATCAAGAAAATCAAGAACCGGGAGTTGAGTCTTGATCTAAAAATAACAGTTTTCCCTAAAATCTAGGGATGAGGCGCCCTTCTTCTCTATGTGGCCAAATTAGGTGAAATAAATTGTGATGGAATGTATTAACCAAGATCTAGGAGTCTAAGATAGGTATAAACTAATGTAACTTAGGGTTATGCTCCAACAAGGGGGGGTGAACCACGGTAAACAAATGTGTTTTATGTGTCTAAATGAATGTTTATTGTTATGTTATTGATCAATTAAAGAATGAGTGGTTAACTTAGTTTATTACAAGATGCATGCATAGTTTAATCAATGAATGAAGGCTAGATATAGAGGAATGGATAATAATATTGATTCATGAGGAAAAGGAAAAGGAACATAATACAGTCCCAAACCCTTCCCTGATTGCAGACATCTGAGTCTATATTCCCCCATAAAGCTATCTTGGGTGAAACTGCATTGTGCAGTCTGTGCGTAGCATTTCCTTTTGGTTTACTAGGAGGGTCTATAGTTTGAGGGTTTTTTTGGAAACCTTGAGATAAAAACCTGGGTCAGCCCATACATCCAACAAATGGTTATGTTCCCAGTTGGAACCGAGCTACATAGATTGGAAGGGATCCATTGAAGAAAAGCACAAGGTATGAAACCATAGAAGGATATGTTCAGGCCATGGAACCCAATGAAGGCAGAGATCAAAAGATGGTTAAAGTCAAAAGAACTCAAGTTTGCACAGACATACAATAGAAATCCTAAATATACACCATGCAACTATCTCGACAAATATGTGTTTAGCAACTTGCATGAAGTATTTTTCTCTCAATTCCCACATCTATTACGGGAGTGGTTATTGAGGTTGAAGTACAATCATCCTAAGAAACAGATTAGATAGCCATAGTGACATCCTGTGGATATCGTGCAATTGCAAAATGATGCAGGAGCATCGCCAGCCAACAACACGTGGAGAGACAACTCAGCGCCATAACGCGCCTTTTGAATTATTTTGGAATCTTAAACACTGGTGTTTCCTGTCAATATTTTTGAATGAATAATTAGAAGAAGATCAAAATGGGTTGGAAGCAAACACGATCTGGGAGATCTGGGAGTTTCACTCTCAGACTTCAATGTAACGAAACTTAAGGGGTAGTTAGTTTTTTTTTGGAATCTTCTCTTCTTCGAGAAGACGAGTAGTCGGAGGGAACCCTAGGAGCCCTCTAAGATAATTAGAGGTGTTGTATTCCCGAATGAGGCTACTTCAAATTAGTAGGAGATTTTTTTGATTTAGTTGTTGCTGAATTTTTAGTTATTGTTTTATCATAGTTGTAGCCATTTACATTTGAATGAAAATAATAGAGGAAAATTTATCCAAATGTGTGTGGAGTTGTTGTTGTTAAACTCTTCCCTATTATTTTATGTTTCCATGAATGAATGAGTTATGTTATTGAACATATGATACTGCAAAGTATTGGAATAGGTTTCAAATCGTTTCTCTTCATTGAGTTCATGCAAGGTGTGCATATAGTCTGCAAGGAGTGTGTTGACGAAGTCTGTTTCGACTCAGAAGCTCAGATGATATAGCGTGAATCTTCCATTTTCAAGGAGAGCAAAGGGACTGCTGCAAGGTGTGCACAATCACCCGCAATAAGCTAAGTCTTGTGTAAGAATATGTTTCAAGGAGTACACAGATTCGAAGTTCGACTAAGTGTCGAAGTAACCCTCTAGGAGTTAAAGGGTTTGAGAAATAAATCTCAAGAGAGATAGCGATAAAGATCCAATAGAAAGGGAGAGATCTATTGAAGGTCGTGAAGTGACGGTTGGGATCCCTTTGGAAACAATCGAGATCACTGACAGTCATTAGATCTTAAGAAGGTGTGAGGAGGTTACACCTTGAAGTCTTTCAGACTTCGCGTGTTCAAATGTTTTTCATTTGTGAAGGAGGAAAAATTTCTGAAGTTATGGAACCCGAAATCCATATGGACCATAGATCCATCCAAAGGAAGTGGGATCCTTCTAGGTCGTCACATTTGGGAGAATTTACGTGACATTTAACCGTAAGTTCCTTTGGAAATTCATGAATCGGAGGATTCTGAGTGTTGAGGATTCAAGCCTCCCGAAATCGTGAAGTCGTGAAGTGCGAATAGATCACCATCGTTGTTCATCAGAGACAGAGCGAACCATAGATCTGGTTTTGAGTAAGTTCATTATTTTGGAGTTGGCGTAGAAATAAACCAATTGCACACAAGGCATTCGAAGTCACGAAGTGTAAAGAGATCACCATCGTTGGTGATCGAAGGGAGCGCAAACCGTAGATCTGGTTCTGAGTAACTCCATCGGTTCGGAGTTCACGTAGAAAGAAATTAGCTGCATGCAAGGTAGCCGAAGTTGTGAAGTGCAAAGAGATCTCCATTGTTGATCATCGAAGGGAGTGTGAACCATAGATCTGGTCCCGAGTAACTTCGTCGGTTCGGAGTTCGCATAGAAAGAGACCAGTTGCATGCAAGGCAGCCGAAGTTTGAAGTCACGAAGCACCAGGAGGTTAAGCCTCGGGTCACATCCCAAGGTCACATGCAAAGAAGGAGCTAGCACCCGTTAGTGTGATATTTTGAAAAGGGTGATAAAAAAGAAGGGTCTGCGGTTACCCGTCGATATGAGAATGGAAATCGATGGTGGGGAATCATTGTGGAGCACAGAGGTGAAATTAATAGACTTGTTAGTTCACAGCCCACAATTTTCCAATGTCATTGATCTCGTCAGGACGAGGGATCAATGACCATTATTAGATCGAGGTGGGTGAGCACTTTTCTGATTGTGGAGATAGAGCTCTCCAATAAAGAGTGAGCACATTGGCTCCCCATAATCACTGAGAACCGTCAATCGATGAAACAATCGATAATGACCAAATCACGACCTTGAAAAACCTAAGGGTGATAGTAGGGCCTGTGTTTGATTTAGTTTGAGACTAGTAAGGTCTCGAGGAGATTAAGATCCTAGACTAGGAGGTCGTGCAGCCCTGAGGGAGATTAGGGGGGTCTGCATCAAGTGGTATCAGAGACTGAAATTGTTTTCGGGTAGCAAAAAAGAGCTCGAAGTTCTACTCTGTGTGTGAGAAATAGTCAACACAAAGCCACTAAGGAGACGTGTGGAGCTGCCTATAGCCAATCACCCTATAGAAAGAGAAATGAGATAGCTTCATGCAATATTAGAGGTGATGGAGGAAGTGCAGAGGAGGGCACCTGATGTTGGGAACATTAGTGATGTAGAAAGTGAAGAAATAGAAGTTGAAGAAGTTGTAGGGGGAAATGTTGCTGAGAGAGGTTGTTAAATTGGGAGCTGGAGAAAAGATAGACATCCCAATGTATGAAGGCAACTTGCATGCTGAAGAATTGCTAGATTGGATAAGATCCATGGATAATATTTTGACTATGAAGATGTCAATGAGGAGAAGAAGGTGAGACATGTTGTCACTAGGTTGAAAGGACATGCAGCACTGTGGTGGGATGAACTGTAGGCTGAGAGGAGAAGCAAAGACAAGCATAAGATAAATAATTCAGACAGAATGGTAGCCAAGTTAAAGGATAAATTCATACCCAAACATTATCAGATAAATCTGTTCAGAAAGTTGCAGAACCTGAGACAGACGGGTATGACAGTGAAAGAGTACACAAAGGAGTTCTATAAGTTGAATATCAGGACTAGACAATGAGAGAAGGATGAGGAAAAAGTTTTCAGGTATATAAATGGCCTGAGATATGAAATCCAGGATGAGATCAGCATGATGTCAGTGAGGACAATAGAGGATTCTTATTAGATTTCTCTTAAGGCAAAGGAGAAGTTGGCCAGGAAACAAATTCAACGAAACAGAGGCAACAACCCAAGTAAAGGCAAGGGAGTTGCCCATGAAAGGGCATAGAAACCCAAAGATGAGACTGAGAAACCACATAGTCACTCAAAAAGAGGAGGAAGTTCTCAGGGAAGACAAAGTGGTGGAAGAAATTCTTCTAGGGGAAGAGGAAGAAGCAGAAGAGGAGAGATAATATGTTATGCCTATGGAAAGACAGGACACATGTCTTGGGAATGTCCCAAGAAAAATAAAGAAGGAGATGAATATTACATTTCATAATCTCATAATCTGAATGTTGAAGTAGAAGGAGCAGAAGATGGAAGATCTTTGATGTTGAGGAAGGTTCTCTTGAAGACAAAACTAGAAGTTGAAAATTCAATGCAGAGGAACAGTTTGTTCAGGATAGCTTGCAAGACTAAAGACAGAGTATTCAAAGTGATAATTGACAGTGGGAGCATTGATAATCTAGTATCCACAGATATGGTGGAGAAATTGGATATGGATACAAATGCACATCTAAATCCATATAAAGTCGCATGGTTGCAGAAAGGACACCAGGTAATGGTCACTAAACAATGCCTCGTTGAATTTAAAATAGGTGGATATAGAGATGAAATGATGTGTGATGTGATTCCCATGGATGTATGTCATGTTTTTTTGGGAAGACCATGGAAGTTTGACATAAATGTCATTCATGATGGGATAAAAAATACTTACACCTTGGAAAAGAATGGTAGGACACACATGTTGCTGCCAATAGAGGAGAAGAAAGTAAAAGAAGAAGCCAACACAAGAATACTTATCATGAGTGGCAGGAAACTCCTGAGTGAGGTCAAAAAGGTGTTGGCATGTTTACAGGCAGAGTGTGCTTGTCATTGATGGCAAGAACAACAACGACGATGAAATTTTTACAGGCAGGAACAATAGCGATGATGACATTTTTACAGGCAAGAACAACAACGATGATGGAAAACAAGAAAAGCATAAGCTCATGAGGAATAGTACAGAGTTACACACAGAGTGCAAGTGTGCACCAGGGACGAGGTTAAATTTATTTCCTAATCTAAGGAGGAGAAGAGAACAGTATGCAGAGATCAAAGCTCAGAAGGAAAAGCGCAATACAAAAACGTGATCATGATCAACATCTCCACCAGATGAACCAGGAACGATTGAGAATTCGATTACCGGAATACTTGATATTCATTGGATCACTTTTTAGTGGAAGGACAGGATAAGCCAGAAGAGCAGCACCGGATATAGAACATGATCAATGAACAAAATCTGGTTCACGTCAAAATTTGCGAGGAGGTTATCGTTCAGGGAATCTCACTTCGGAAGAATTGGCAACTTGAAAGTTGAATTACCCGAAACCTGAAATATGAAATGAATAAGGACCAATGGATCTAGAGAAAATGTGATGACCGTTAGATCAGGGAGAACCACGTTAGCAGACCATGTCTACAAGGACATGTGGCAGACCAAGTTGGTAGACCACATCAGTCGTCGGATTGAATTAGTGGAAGGACAAAATAAGAAAGGGTTGAGGTCTGAGATATCGATCACCCGAATATCCATCAGTCGTCAGATCACCTTAAGTGGAAGGATAAGATAAACATGGCACAATGTTTGAGAATTTGATTATCCGAATCTCTGTCAGTCATCAAATAAAATTAAGTGGAAGGATAGGATAAGCAAAGATGGAGAGCCGTTGGATTTAATCCAAGGAAAAATTGCATCACAGACAGATCCAGTCGTTGATCTAAGATCTTGATCAAATGAACAACATTTGTTTCAGGTCTAAATATGTGAGGAGGTTACACTCTGGAGATATCACTTCAATATTTCTCAGTTTGAGATTTGAAATCCCCAAATTCTGGAGAGTCGGAGAGTCGGAGTAATTCTCAACCATCAGATCATCCGAAGTAGATCTCAATCGTCAGATCGTCTAGAGCAGATCTCAAGCGTCAGATCATCTGAAGTGAATTTGGGTCATCTGATCTAGAAAATACGTATCGACCATCGGATCACCCGAAGTAAATTTCAGTCGTCATATCATACGAAGAATATCTCAAGCGTCAGATCGTCTGAAGTGAATCTAGGTCGGTTGATCCAGAGCGTTAGCTTGAATGTTGAAATTCTCGAATCCTAGAGAGCCGAAATACATTCTCGATCGTCAAATCCTCCGAAGTAGATCATGTGAAGAAGATATCAAGCGTTGGATCGTCCGAAGTGAATCTGGGTTGTCTGATCCAAAGCGTAAGTTTGAGATTTTAGATTTCAGAAGTTCGGAGACCCGAAGGAGATCTCGATCGTTGATCGAGGAAGGGGCCACAGAACCGTCGATCTGGTTGAAAGGCCAAATTCCTGAAGTGGAGGGAGATTCATCAATTGAGAAGGACAGGTGTCCGCAAATCATTGACTCTGGAAAATTGGCGTACAAAGAAAATAAGGGTTTGATATTTGAAACTCCCGGAGCTCGGATCACGAAGTAAATCATAGTCGTTGATTTAGGAAGGTTAGATCTGATCTGCAGATCATGAAAGAACAAAACTGAACCTTCCGTTCAGCATCACCATCAAGATCATGAATATCGACGGTCCCATTGCATTGCAGGGATTGAAGGTGCACGAGATTTAAAATGTTGAAGGTGGGCCACAATCGAAACCACAGTTTTAGTGAAAGGACACGTGGAGCTTCGTAGTGAATTGCGGGGCGAAAAGTGGGTTTCCCTCAAACCACCTTTGGATGCACCTGCAATTGTGTGGTCACGTGAGATCATCGCCCAAGGTCATATCAAAAGAAGGATCTAGCACTTGCTAGACCAAGATTTCTAAGCGCTCAGAAGTTAGGCATGTGGTCACAGCCAAGGTCACATCAGCAAAAAATAAGGGAAGGAGCTAGCAATGCTAGGCTCCAGTTCGGAGTTTCACAAGTTGGGAAAATCGAGGTGACTCGCAGCAGAACTTTCAAAGTGCGAAGTAGCGAAGTGCCTTTTGGATAGGCGTGAGTTCACCATCAATGGTCACGAGAAAGGAAGTGGATTAGCAAGAAGAGTTAGTGCCCATTGTGAAGTTTTCTCAGGAAGATAAAGGGCGCCAAAGGGATGAGTGCGCAAAGATTTTCTCAGTAACTGCCAGAACGGAGTGATTGTATCTTCCAGAGAATTTGAGGAGCTACAGGGTGATTGTGAAAGGAGCTAAAGAGTCTCGAGGTAACTGCCAGTGGAATTAAGACTCATCATAGAGACGATTGACAGATGGAAAAGCATCGAAGACTGTAACTTCCAGAGAAGCCAAAGAATCTCAGGATAACGTCCATTGATGAAGAACAGAGTCAGCATAATCACCAGAGAGGATGAAGAGTTGGGTGTATGATCTAGTAGAGAACTTGGCATGATAAATATACACAGAACAAAGAAGAGATGGTTGCTTTTGTTGAGAGTTATTCATGCGGGTAGAATCATGCTATGCGTAAGAGATAAAGCACATAGAAGAGGCGTAGCACATAGAATGGAAATTTTTCATAGAGCATAAAGTGCAGAAGAAAGACATCGAATAGAAATGCATATCTGAGAGATGAAGAGAAAGTCAAGGTGCGCATGCAGAGACAGAACCTTCAACAGAAAGCTCAAGAAGATGCGAGCAGGAAGACACTGATGCAGCTAGAGAAGAGCAGTGTAGCAGAACAATGATGAGACTGGTAAGCCATTGACAAACACTGTATCACTGTAATAAGTTTATGTAACAATTTTTTTATAATCAGGGTGGTATGGAGGTGCTAGGGAGGATTGTTGTCCTCGGAGTTTCAAGTGGGTGCTTGAACACATGGAGACGTAGCTTCCATCTGGTTGTAGCCATAAAAAATAGGGTGGTAGGGTCGTGCAAGGGAGAACTATTGTTCTCTGTTATACAGGTTGGTGCCTATGTGACTGGAAGTTGGTGCTTCCATCCAGTTGGTGCTAGAACACTCAGGGAGTCAGTGCTTCCTTCTAGTGGGTGCTAGAGAAACCAAAGAGTTGGTGCTCTCAGCAAGTTGTTTCTTGTAAAACAG
>SNQJ01S0006405.1:604033-614998 GCA_010110895.2 Picea sitchensis
GTGATTGATGTTGAATATTCTATTGCTTACTTCCCTGCATTATTGTGATCATCATTGAGTGTTCTGTAAAGAGTTTAAAATGGGCATAATTGTTTAAGCTCGGTAACAACTGATTCAGACCCCCCCCCCCTCTCAGTTGTCAAATAATTGGTATCAGATATGATTCCTTTTATCTAAGGGTAGATCCTAGAGCTTAAACATGACTATCCATGAAGGAACTTCAACCAATAAGGCCCCCTTGTTCAATGGAACAAATGTTTCCTTCTGGAAATTTAGGATGAGAACCTACATAATGGCTTTAGGTGTAGATGTCTGGGATGTGGTAGACACTGGTTATGTAAAGCTAGTTGTACTAGCTTCTAAAGATGACAAGCAAGAATTCAACTTCAACGCTAAGGCTATGAATGTTATTCTGAGTGGGCTTGTAGAAGATGAATTTGTAAAAGTTATGCACTTAGAATCTGCCAAATAAATGTGGGACAAACTCATTAGCAGTTATGAAGGTAATGAAAAGGTAAAGGATGCCAAGCTTCAAACCTACATGTTACAGTTTGAACAGCTACAGATGAAAGAGGATGAAATAGTTGGGAAGTACTTTCTGAGAGTTGAAGAACTAGTAAATGCAATGAAAAGACTTGGTGAAAAAATTGAGGATGTCACTTTAGTTCAGAAAATTTTCAGATCTCTGCTAGAGAGGTTCAACCCAAAGGTCTCTGCTATAGAAGAACTTAATGATATAAAATCTCTGTCTATTAACCAACTCCTAGGAACTCTGGCTGCTTATTAAATGAGGATAGGTAAATATAAACCCACCTCTAGAGAAGCATCATTTAAAGAAGATAAGAATGAGGATTCTGAACTTGATGAAATTGAAGCAAAATTTGTGAGAAGGTTAAAGAAAGGATCAGGCAAATACCAAGGAAATCCGCCCTTCAAATGTTTTAACTGTGGAAAGATAGGTCACTTTGCATCTAAGTGTCCACACAAGAAGAAGGACTAGAACTCTGAAGGTGAAGAGAAGTACAAATCCAAGAGATTTGGTAAAAAGAAAAATTTGTGTAAATGATGATGACCCTTCAAAAGACACAGATAGTGACTCTTCTTGTGAATAAGAGGTTAATGACTCTATGCTTATGGCCAAATAGGATTATTATAATAAAATCACAGGAAGTGAAGTTAATGATGAAGAAGTTGTGGTTGATATGGAAGGTGAACTAATCAGTGCTTTAGAAGAGATTGGCACACTCGGACTTAAGAAGAGAAAACAAAAAACAATTATTGATGAAGTTTCAAAAGAATGGTAAAAAACCTAATGAAGACTTTGCCCTGCTAAAAGTGGAGTTAGAAGAGGTGTTGGCACAGGGGCAGACTCGGGGTTCAACGCTCAAGAGCGCACCAACAAAACCCTAACTACCGTCCCTTTCGGCAACACCTACGAAGCAGATGAAGTCTCACCCGAGGTAGAGGCAGGGGTGGTTTTAGGACTCAAGTGTTTGAAACCTTAGCTGGGACACCGATCTGTGATTATATCTATTACAAGGCACTTAGCATAGATAATTCATCTATATTTAACCCTTATGGTACTTCGCAAATGGCACAGAGCATCGTAGTGAATACTTAGACTAAAGATGATTCAGTACTTAGCCACAAAACATAGATTAGATTCAACAGATAAAGCAGTAAACATCTTATATATCAGATATAACATTCATTCTTATAAGCACAGAGCATAACTAGATCTACTTAATCACAACAAGCACTTAGCCAAAAGGAAACAACACTTAGGTCAAAGCACAGAGCACATTACACAGAGTTACCGTGGTTCACCCCCACCCTGGGGCTACATCCACAAAGTCTTCTTCTTTATATTATCTCGGTCAAGCAGTTACATCACAGAGCTTCAATGACCCTTACTTTGCACAGGACAGAAGATCTGTGCAACTCGCTAGATCCTTCTTCCTTGTACTCAGCACAAAACCACAACAACTTGCACTTAGCCTTTCGATCTCCTTACAATCATGCACAAAGCACTTGTGATACACATCCAATCACACATATCCATCTACTAGCACTAAGCCTTTAGCTATACATTTTCACTAAGTTATCTCCCCTACTTACGTTGCCTAAGTATCTATTTATAGATTACAAAATGGGCCTGAACGTGGGTAAACCCATGGACTGACATCCCTTTCCCTTTACATCAACCAAAAAACCCTAAAAGGTACCCAAAAATAGGTCTTTCTTGCTTTGCGTTGTGCTCTATCTTTAGCAAGTTGTCGCAGTCACAAAATGGTCAAATATGACCAAGTATACTTCAAAACTTGGTCAAGGGCCAACAGGCCCCCAACACTCACTTGTGACTCATCCCGAGTCACTCAGGTTTGTTCAATTCCACCTCAAATGCCTCAAGCTTGACTCGAGCTGCTTCGACCTATTGTAGTATGACAACCTCTTGCTTAGTAAGTTTCTGGATCACTGTGTCATTGAGCGGTCCTTCCAGGCATTGTTCTGTAGTGATGACAACCTGTTCGAATTCAACTTCCTGGTTTTCAATTTCAGCGAACAGTTGGCATGCCTTTTCTTGGATTGGCTGAAGTCATTGGGAGACTTCCATCACTTTACTTTGTAGTGTATGTACCTGTCGTTGTTTTGTGCGTTGTTCTGCANACAGAATTGCAGACATTGGAGGCACAACTCCAATGTCTGCAATTCTGTATTCTCTACAAGGGTTTCATAAGTCTGGGTGCTTCGATCACTCAGTTTCTTGCATTCCAAGGAAAAGGTTTTTAATCGTCCAACTGTGCTTCGATCAGTGGCCTCTCTTAGATCTCTAATTTCCTGAGGGGTCTCGTGCACTATGCGGAGCTCCAGATCCGTGATGCACTGTTGTAGTTGTTGGATTACTTCTTCCAGTTGGGTCACCTGCTGTGGGAGACAGTCTTCCATATTCACCTCTATGATTGTCTCAGAGTGCAGTGCTATGTGAATCCTTTCCTGGATTTCAAGTTGCTCTGCTAGCAACTATGCCTTTTCCTCATCCCACTTTGCTTTCAAGGAAAGTTTTTCCTGTTCTGCCTCCTTCTATTGTTCTAGAAGTGTTGTCTATGCTTTAATCAAAGCCTGGGTGGCTTGCATTGTGTCTTCTTGAGCTCGTTGAAGGCGAGCTTCGACTTGATTAGCGATCTGGTGTAACTATGTGGGCTCATCACCTGTTCCTGATATTTCGCTTATCAAGGGCACGGTAGACACTGCTTGGCTGGACTAGAGTGCATGTTGCACTTATTTAAGTTCGCCTTTGATTCGGTTGAAGAGATCCTCTTTCTTTGCTTCTTGCTTTTCTGCGAGCTCAAGTTAAACGTCGTTCAGCGCAGAAATTAAGAAGTAAAAGTCATCTAGGGTAAGGGTAGTTTTAAGCGTGGTCTAGGTAGCCTTAGCTTTCTTTCAGGAGGAGAGTTTTGGTGGTGTCATCTTTATTTTCATGGAGGGATCCTCCTCCTCTCTTGTTGGATTCACTTCACCTCTGTTTAGCTCCACTTCTATATTGCCTAGCTCGTCACCATCACCTCCCTACACAGGTGAGATCAAAGCAGTCTTCGTGGATGTTCTAGGGACATCTTCAACTTCGTCATCCTTCTTAGTCCTGCTTGGACCAAGCATATCCGACATATCTTTAGGGCTTTCCACGTCGAACATATCTGTGGGGTCTGCTGCAACAAGTAGGTATGTTGGCCATTCCTTGGTGATCTCCTCCAAGTTGTCCTTTGTCAGCTTGTAGTAGGATTGTATCTATTGTTTATGTTCATCATCGTGCGCTGTAATGTAGATGAAGTGGCGATCCACGCTAAACTTCATCAAAGGTCTAAACCTATGAAGTGCGTTCGGGGTGATTCACGGTGTAGACTGAATTGCAGTTTTCAGTTGGTTGAAGTAGGTGTGGAAGACATCATTAGACTACCACTGCTTGTTCATGTCACTGGAGTACCACAGCGTACAGAACTTCACGGCCAGTGGTTCAAAAGGTTTGATCTCCAGAAAAGTGGCTCCCTCTGGTAGCTCCCAAGAGATGAAAGCGATGAGTATGAGTAGCCAACTAAAGTGGAACTCATACCCTTGGTATTGCACTCCTCTGCAATCCAGCTCTAACTAGTTTACAAGATACTGCGCCTAATTCCTCTGTAGTCACTCAGTGCACTTCCCTGTGAGGTCAACTACGAAGCCAGTCACCTGTGTTGGTCTATTCTTACGAACTAATTTTCCCACGATCAACTGACATGCAAGGTGCACTGCATCGCTCTGGATGGAGACTACCTTGTAGCCTCGCGTGCCCTTCTCTACATCGCCATAAGTTTCCTTTATTTGTTGTTCTAGTGCTCGGTCAGAGGTCTTGCCTGGGTAAAATTCATGTGGGTCAGGGCCTTGCATGCTGATTCCTGTGATCCGATTGATCAGAGTCAGATCCATAGTAATGCGGCGGTCCAACCATAGATATCTGTTGTGGTAGCAAGACAACAACAACCTGACGCATGTGTTGACTTCTTGGTGTCTGCCGAAGTGAGGGATATTCATTACGTTGACTAGTGTGGACTGCGTGAGGTTCTGGGTCCAGGACTGTAGGAAAATCTTAGGATTATGGCCTTTGGTCTTAGTTAAGTATTTATGCGGAACCAACATGTTGTAGGTTTTGCGATCTCCAAGGTTAAAATCACTGAATTTCAGTGCTGCGAGCTTATCCTGGTCAGCACGCACTGTGCACACTCCTTTCGAAAGATACGTGGTGATCGATTTGTAATTAAATTATCTAGGTACACTTTCACGGTTAATCTTTCCTCTCAAAGATGGGATGTAAACCGACAAAATGCACAGGATCAGCTTGGCGTTTGCAATATCATCTCTGTGCTTTGTTCTTGTCTCGATCGTGGTTCTAGAAGGTCCTGCGCCGTGAGTAGTGGAAGGAGAAGCTTGGACTCCTCCTGATGACGATGATTGCACACCTGAAGACATCCTTCTCTCTGACATGACTCTCTTAGCCATTAGGTCAGTCAAAACTTCTTCAACTACTTTCTCAACAGTGTTGAGTTCGTCCGACATACAAGCTTGGGTCCACTAGCTCAGGCATGAGAATGAATGGTGAACAGTAAGGAAACAAAGCAATGTTCATAGGGTGAAGTAATATCAAGGTTCGAGCTCAAATTCTCACTTAGCAAAAAGTATTCTAGGTGCGTGGCGTGATAGACTAAGTAGGGAAACTTAGCAACGGTCTGCTTCCAATGGATATGGGGCCTGCATTAACTTTGTTCTATCTGTTCTAGTGTTGTCCAATGGTATAGTGGGAACCCATAATTTCTTTTCGATCCATTCAGGGAAGAATTCGAAAGGGTATATCGGTCCAACGGCTATATTACTGTGCCATGGCGAAGTGTCAGATGTCGTTGTTCTGATATCTCGATGAAGCTCAATTCTTGTGATTTTTCCTTCTATGAAGTTCCTTCTGGAGTCTTCTGTAACTTTTCGATTTTGGCCCTCTTCTTACTTAGCTTCCTAGCCTTTTTCCCAATGAGCTTAGTCTCAGTCACCCTCTTTCCATTCTGAATCTTATCTTCTCTTGACATAATCACTTCATGTTGCCTAGGATCTTTCCTCAGATCCAAGGGTAATACTCCTTCATCATATGGGTTAGATATTTCAGTCTTATGTGGTTCCTCTAACGCTCTTATATCTTCGACATCTAGGTTCCTGGTGTTTAACAACAGAGATATTTTCTCTTGTTCCTCCATCAAGTAGGCAATCCTTCTAGTCATGAATTCCATGAGTTCTTGCTTCTTCTGTTCTAGGGCTTCCTTTTCTTCTTTCCTCTAGATCTGGTCTTTTTCAATCCAGATCTTTCCTAGCAAAGATGAAAATGGGGCGCAGTCCTCAATAAATATAATGACTTCGAACTATTCCTCTGTCGAAGTTCCATGGATATTCATATCTATCTGGGTAATTATGCCACATAGGGTTACCATTTTTCCTTTGAATAATCCGATGGTTCCTAGTGAAGGGACCAGAGCAAGCCTTCCTAGGGTTTCCCAAGTTCTTTTTGTCATAATATTCATTGGTGTTCCCTCATCCAGGGCACAGTCAATGTCAAAGTCTCCTATTCTTACTTCGATTTTCTCTTGTTCTTTGAAGATGTCTGACAAACTGACATCCTTATGATCATCTAGGGTTTCTTTTATTTTCAGTAACATGATCTTTGATTCTTTCTGGGGTTCTTCCATAATTTTAGTCTCTTGATCTCCTTCAGAGTTTTTTTGTTCCATATTCAGTTTTTCAAGTCTAGCAATCATTCTAGGGCAATCCAATACTTCCTGGTCCATAGCTTTACAACAGAGGCAGCTAGGGTTTCTCCCAGGGCATTCCTTAGCAAGAAGGCCTGGTCTTCTACAACTTTAACGAAGAGTTAATCCTCTCTTTCTCTTCAATGATTCCCAACTCTTCTTGTACTGCGCACTAGGATCATAATGGCTAGCTTGCAAAAATTTCTTTCTAGGATCATGCATCCTCTTGTTAGTCCATACATTCTTTATATGCATAGGTATAACATATCTATCATTATACTTATCATATCTATTCATATCAAACTTTCTTTCATCTATTAATGCCCTAGTTTTTAAGCTAGGATAGAATCTATCAAACATACCTAGATCCATGTTCTAGAAACAAAAACATTCACTTATCTACAGAGCACAAAGCTTCCAGATCTAAGTACTTTTGACTATTCTTACATTTATTAGAGCACAGAGCTTAAATATCTTACCTCTTTTCTTCAGATCTGACTTCTTTCTTTCAAAAATTTCCACCTTTACTTTTCTTAGAGAACAGAGCGTTCAGATATTGCTTCTTTTCTTTGGATCTGATCTTCCTTTCTTCAGATCTGGCCTTATTCCTAGCACAAAGCTACATAGGTTGAGTAAAAAGATGCGCACTTGGGAAACAGATCTACGCACAGATCTTTCTTTTTCACAACGTTTCTTTTTCCTCAGTTCCCAACAATCACAGTTTCAGGTCTCGGCAACGGAACCATCTGTTGGCACAGAGGCAGACCCGAGGTTCAACGCTCAAGAGTGCACTACCAAAACCCTAACTACTGACCCTTTTGGCAACACCTGCGAAGCAGATGAAGTCTCACCCGAGGTAGAGGCAGGGGTGGTTTCAGGACTCAAGTGTCTAAAACCTTAGCTGGGACACTGATCTGTGATTATATCTATTACAAGGCACTTAGCATAGATCATTCATCTATATTTAACCCTTATGGTACTTCGCAGATGGCACAGAGCATCACAGTGAATACTTAGACTAAATATGATTCAGTACTTAGCCACAAAACATAGATTAGATTCAACAGATCAAGCACTAAACATCTTATATATCAGATCTAACATTCATTCTTATAAGCACAAAGCATAACTAGATCTACTTAATCACAACAAGAACTTAGCCAAAAGGAAACAACACTTAGGTCAAAGCATAGAGCACATTACACAGAGTTATCGTGGCTCACCCCCACCCTGGGGCTACGTCCACAAAGTCTTCTTCTTTATATTATTCCGTTCAAGCAGTTACAACACAGAGCTTCAATGACCCTTACTTCACACAGGATATAAGATCTGTGCAGCTCACTAGATCCTTCTTCCTTGCACTCAGCACAAAACCACAACAACTTGCACTTAGCCTTTCGATCTCCTTACAATCATGCACAGAGCACTTGTGATACACATTCGATCACACAAATCCAGCTACTAGCACTAAGCCTTTAGCTATACATTTGCACTAAGCTATCTCTCCTACTTACATTTCCTAAGTATCTATTTATAGATTACAAAATGGGCCTAAACGTGGGTAAACCCATGAGCCGACATCCCTTTCCCTTTACATCAACCCAAAAACCCTAAAATGTACCCAAAAATAGGTCTTTCTTGCTTCGCGTTGCGCTCCGTCTTTGGCAAGCTGTCGCAGTCCCAAAACGGTCAAATATGACCAAGTATACTTCAAAACTTGGTCAAGGGCCAACAAGAGGCAAAGAAAATACAAGACATTCTGAAACAACAATTATCAGAGAAGAAGGCAAGATGTGAAGCCTTGGAAGAAGAGGTAGTAAAAACCAAAAAAGATATGGAGAAGTTTAAAGCATTGTATGTCCAAAATATCCCAAGCATTAAAGCCTCAACAGAACTAAATGACATTCTGAGCAAACATAGATCTCCTTTGTTGAAGACCGGTTTAGATTATGTAAGTGGTTCAAACAGCAAACAGCCAGAAAGTAAAGAGCCAGTAAAGATGATCAAGTTCCAAGTCAGCAGACAATCAGACCATGTGAGTACTTTGTCACCAAAAGCTAATAAAGACAAGATGATCCCTGATCTAAAACAAAGATATCAGAAGATGGAGCAACAAATGCCAAGAAGAAGGCCATCCTTCAGGTACCAAAATTTCTTCCATGGTTACTTTTTTTTACTACTCTAATTTTGGTCATAAGATTGCAAATTGTCAAATTAAGTTTAGAGACATGCAACTGAGGAGGTCAAGAAATAAACATTCTTTGCAACATAGAACTAAGCATCCAATGAGTAGACAACGTAGCACCAATCACTTTAACCTATTGAAAAATGAGCCCAAATGTTATAACTGTCATAAATTTGGCCACAAAGCTGCAAACTCCCATCTAAAGAATTACAAGGTAGATCCAAAGATAAAACCCTTAGCTAGAAATGCCAGCACATGGAAAAAGAAAGATAGTGAAAAATGTGGTCTAGTACTTTTAGCTCAAAAACAAAAAGACCCCTGGTATATAGAAAATGGATGTTCCAAGCACATGACAGGAGACAAGGTTAAGGTTATGTCTATAAGTAAAAGCAAAACGGGAAATGTGACCTTTGGAAATGATGAACCAGGTCAAATCAAGGGTAAAGGGATGGTGAGTTTGATTAATGGAAAAGGAGATGCCCAGGATGTTCTGCTTGTAGATGGTCTGAAACATAATTTGCTCAGTATAATTCATATGTGTGATAGAGGTTGTGAAGAGGTGTTCACTTCCAAAGATTGTAAGGTAAAGAATGTAAACTCGGGACAAGTGGTGGCTAAAGGCATAAGGACAGATAATAATACATGTGTGCTGAAATAATATAGAGAAGAGTGTCATCTAAGAAAACATGATGAAAGTTGGTTATGGCATAGGAGACTTGGACATCCAAACTTTGACTACTTAATTAAGCTCAAAAATCAAGGGTAAAGGGATGGTGACCTTTGGAAATGATGAACCAGGTAAAATCAAGGGTAAAGGGATGGTGAGTTTGATTAATGGCAAAGGAGATGCCCAGGATGTTCTGCTTGTAGATGGTCTAAAACATAATTTGCTGAGTATAATTCAAATGTGTGATAGAGAATCTGAAGAGGTGTTCACTTCCAAAGATTGTAAGATAAAGAATGTAAACTCGGGACAAGTGGTGGCTAAAGGAATAAGGAAAAATAATAATACATGTGTGTTGAAAGAAGATAGAGAAGAGTGTCATATAAGAAAACATGATGAAATTTGGTTATGGCATAGGAGACTTGGACATCCAAACTTTGACCACTTAATCAAGCTCAAAAATCTTGAGGCAGTATAAGATCTTCCAAAATTATCAAAGCCACAAGATTCTATGTGTAAACACTGCCAAGTAGGAAAGCTAACCAGGACACGGTTTAAATCCAAAGAGCTCTACTTCAACAGAGAAACCACTCCAATTAGTTCATATGGATTTATGTGGACCATCAAGACAAGAAGGCACAGGGAAGGAAAACTATTTCATGTTGATCATTGATGATTACTCCAGACTCACTTGGGTTGCTTTTCTAAAAAAAAAATAACCGAAGCGTTTGATAAATTTAAAATATTTAAATCTTTAATTGAGAATCAAATAGGCAACATGTTAAAGGCAGTAAGATCATACAGAGGAAGAGAACTTATGTCAAGTGATTTCAAGGAATTCTATGATAAACATGGGATCAGGAGAGAATACACAATCCCAGGAACTCCACAGCAAAATGGAGTAGTTGAGAGGAAAGTATGATGACAGGGTTGATGAAAGCATCTTCTTAGGATATGATACCAATGGTAAAGGATATAGATGGTCTAATAATATATTTTATAAATTAGTTGATTGCATTGATTTAAAGGTTGATGAAGGAGTCCTAGTAAGAGAGGTGAACAATATTGAGTCTACTATAGAGGACACAGCCGAAGATGAAGATGAACAGGTCCAAGAATCCAGTATTTCATTCCAAGACCAAGCTCATCCCCATAAAATACCATTTTCTGAGAGAGAAGGTCACCAATAAGATTGTTCAAGCTCATTGCATTCCAACCACAAAACAAATTGCAAACATCTTTACTAAACCCCTAGCCAATACACCATTTGAATATCTTTGTTAGAAGTTGGGTGTCATCTCTTCTCTCACCTAAGAGATTCCATCCTGTCAAGAGGATTTTGTGTTGGTTGAATTTCTGATACCTCCTAAAAGTATTTCAACAGCTCAGGGGGAGCATGTTTTCTTTGACATTGATGTCAAAGGGGGAGAAAAGGTGTGGTATGAATGCTATAGTTGGAGGTCTAAGTAGAACAGTGTAGTCCTTCAGGGTTGCCATCAATTCCAAAGGGGGATATTATTGGCATGTTTACAGGCAGAGTGTGCTTGTCATTGATGGTAAGAACAACAACGACGATGACATGTTTACAGGCAAGAACAGCATTGACGATGGAAAACAGGAAAAGCATAAGCTTAGGAGGAATAGTGTAGAGTTACATGTAGAGCGCAAGTGTGCGCCAGGGGAGTTTAACTTCATTGTGTTAAGGTCCTAACCCGCACATAGGTAGATCAATGTATTCGGATGTAATAAAGGTCAATATTAATAAGACCTTTCAATAAAATAGAATAAGGCAGATG
>SNQJ01S0006405.1:643427-666763 GCA_010110895.2 Picea sitchensis
CCTCTCAGTTGTCCAACAAAAGGAACAGGAGATGTAGTTTGTTGTGGTGAGGAAACCCAAATTTGTCCTTACAAGTACTTCTATGGATGATTTACCTGAATAAGTTCAGGAGTTGTTGGAGAATTTTGCTAACATAGTAGTGAATGAGTTTCCTAACTCATGGCCACCCATTAGAAGTATCAGCCATCATATTGACTTGATACCAGGAGCAAGTCTACCGAACAAAGCAACATACATATTGACACCTCAAGAGAATGGGGAGGCAAAGAACCAAGTCCAGGAATTATTAGACAAGGGTTTGGTCAGAGAAAGATTGATTCCATGCGCAGTACCAACTATGTTGAGTCCAAAGAAATATGGAGGATGGAGAATGTGTATAGACTCAAGATCCATAAACAAGATCACCATAACGTATAGATTTTCTTTGCCAACAATGGATGACTTAATGGATTGTTTAAGTGGAGCAAATTTATTTTCTAAGATAGATTTGAAAATTGGATATCACCAGATAAGGATGAGAGAAGGTGATGAGTGCAAGATAGCTTTTAAGACAAATGAGGGGTTGTATGAATGGTTTGTTATGCCATTTGGCTTAAAAAATGCCCCGAGCACTTTTATGAGACTGATGAATGAAGTATTGAAAGATTTCATTGGTAAATTTGTGATTGTATATCTGGATGATTTATTGGTCTTCGGTAAAACTGAAGAAGAACATTTGAGACCCATGAAATTAGTGATGAGGAGAGTACAACAGGAGAAGTTGTTGATAAATCTGAAGAAGTCCTATTTTATGAAGACAGAGCTCATTTACTTGGGTTTTGTGATCTCTTCAAATGAATTGAAGATGGATCCAGAGAAGGTGAAAGCAATCAAATAATGGCCATCACAAAGAAGTATATTTGAAGTGAGAAGCTTCCATGGATTAGCAAGTTTCTATAAGAAGTTCATTAGAAATTTCAGTGGAATTTGTGCATCGATATTGGATACAATGAAGAAGAGGCACAAGTCTTTTAAATGGATAGAAGAGGTCAAGAGAAGCTTCAATATATTGAAGGATAAGATAACAGAACAACCAATTCTGGTCTTACCAAATTTTGGAAAGACATTTCAAGTGAGATATGATGCAAGTGGAGTTGCAATTGGAGCAGTCTTGAGCTAGGACAATAAACCAATTGCATATTTCAGTGAGAAGTTGAATGATACTAAGGGAAAGTACTCCACATATGACAAAGAAGTTTATGCCATAATTCAAGCCTTGAAGAAATGGAGGCACTACCTTGTTCCAAAGGAATTTTTCTTGTACAGTGATAACCAAGATTTACAATTCATAACCAGACAGAAGAAGTTAAACTAGAGACATGCTATGTGAATAGAATTTATGAAAAATTTCACTTTTTTCATTAAACATATTTCTGGTAGTGCTAGCAAAGTTGTTGACGCATTGAGCAGGAGATGTTTGATTCTACAGGAATTTCAAGTGAAGACCTTGGGGTTTCAACCCTTAAGGATATGTATTGTGATGATCCATATTTCAAAGAAGCATATGAAGCATGTGCAAATCCTATGCTCAGAGACAGAAGCCAGTGGACAAAGTATATGATTCAAGATGGATTGATGTTTAAAGGTTGTCAATTGTGCATACCGAGGTGCTCGATGAGAGAAAATATGTTGAAGGAAAAAAATAGTGGAGGTCTAGCAGGACATTTCAGCCACGAAAAGGCATTTGCATAGTTGAACAGTTCATAATGTTGGCCAGGTATGAGGAAAAAAGTGATAAAGTTTGTAAACAGATGTAGAATCTGCCAACATGCAAAAGGAAAAAGACAGAACATTGGATTGTATCAGCCATTGCCAATACCAGAGAGGCCTTGGGATGCAATAAGCATGGATTTTGTATTGGGACTGCCAAGAACACAAATAGGATGTGATTCCATATTTGTGGTGGTGGATAAATTTTCAAATATGGCACACTTTATCCCATTCCAGAAGACTAGTGATGCAACACATGTTGCAAATTTATTTTTCATGGAAGTTGTTCGACTTCATGGATTACCCAAAAGTATTGTCTCAGACAGAGATACTAAATTTATTGGTTATTTCTGGAGAAAACTATGGATGAAGTTGGGGACAGATTTTTCCTTCAGCTCAGTTTATCACCCTCAGACAGATGGACAGACTAAGGTGGTGAACAGAAGTTTGGGAAACTTATTGAGGAGTCTAGCCACTGAGCATCATAGTCAGTGGGATCAGATTCTGCCACAAGCAGAATTTGCATACAATGACTCACCAAACAGGAGCACTAGAAAGAGCCCATTCCAAACACTGTATGGAATGTATCCAAGAGGATTATTTGAGTTGAGAAACTTAGAACAAAGTGAGTTCAGAAGTGCTGGCGCAAAAGATTTTGCTGCAGAAATGCAGAAGCTCCATGGCCATATCATAGAGCAGTTGAAAATCTCTAGCCAAGAGTACAAACGTAGAGTTGATCAACATCACAGACAGATTCAATTTGAAGTAGGAGATCAG
This sequence comes from Picea sitchensis, assembly GCA_010110895.2. Taxonomy (NCBI): domain Eukaryota; kingdom Viridiplantae; phylum Streptophyta; class Pinopsida; order Pinales; family Pinaceae; genus Picea; species Picea sitchensis. The sequence continues at coordinate 645,954 of SNQJ01S0006405.1, forward strand.
GTTCTAGCAATCTCAAGAAAGAAAGGTTCCCAAGGGAAACATATAACAAGTTGAATATTAAGAAGATAGGGCCATGTAAGATCTTAAGGAAGTTTGATGCAAATGCCTATGAGATTGAGCTGCCAGATGATGTGGGCATATCACCCATATTCAACATATCATACCTGTATCCTTACAAGGAAGATGAAGTAGGAGAAACAAAAGATCAGAGAGAGATTCAATGGGAAAAGCAAATTGTGGTAGAAGAAAAGCCATAGATGGAGAAGATCATTGATCAAAGAATTGGCAAGAAGACCAGAAGGAAAACATACTATGAGTATCTGGTAAAGTGGAAGGGACACCCCATAGAGGATTCTAGTTGGGTAAGTGAAGCGGATGTTCAGAGGCATGGAAATATAGTACAGGAGATCATGGACAAGAGTCCATGAATTTTTTCCCATAGGAGTATGATGCAGGAGCATCATCAACAAATAACACATGGAGACACAAATTAGCGCCATAACACACTTTTTAATTATTTTGGAATCTTAAACGTTGGTGTTTCCTATCAATCTTTTTGAACGAATGATTGGAAGAAGATAAAAATGGCTTGGAAGCAAATACGATCAACGAGATCTGGGAGTAGTTAGTTTTTTTTTGGAATCTTCTCTTCTTTGAGAAGACGAGTAGTCGGAGGGAACCCTAGGATCCCTCTGGGATAAATAGAGGTGTTGTATGCACGAATGAGGCTACTAAAAATTAGTAGGAGATTGTTGTGATTTAGTTGTTGCTGAATTTTTAGTTATTATTTTATCATAGTTGTAGCCATTTACATTTGAATGAAAATAATAGAGGAAAATTGATCCAAATGTGTGTGGAGTTGTTGTTGCTAAACTCTTCCCTATTATTTTATGTTTCCATGAATGAATGAGTTATGTTATTGAGCATATGATATTGTGAAGTATTGGAATAGGTTTCAAATCATTTCTCTTCATTGAGTTCATGCAAGATGTGCATATAGTCTGCAAGGAGTGCGTTGACGGAGTCTGTTTCGTCTCAGAAGCTCAGAAAAGATAGCATGAAACTTCCATTTGCAAGGAGTGCAAAGGGACTACTGCAAGGTGTGCATAGTCGCCCGCAAGAAGCTAAGTCTTGCGTAAGAATTTGTTGCAAGGAGTGCACAGATTCGAAGTTCGACTAAGTGTCAGAGTAACCCTCTAAGGAGTTAAAGGGTTTGAGAAATAAAGCTCAGGAGAGATAGTGACAAAGATCCAACAGAAAGGGAGAGATTTGTTGAAGGTCGTGAAGTGATGGTTGGGATCCCTTAGAAAGAAATCGAGATCACTGACAGTCATTATATATCAAGAAGGTGTGAGGAGGTTACACCTTCAAGTCCTTCAGACTTCGCGTGTTCGAAGGTTTTTCATTTGTGAAGGGGGGAAACTTTTGGAAGTTAGAAAACCCGAAATCCATCTAGACCATAGATCCATCCAGAGGAAGTGGGATCCTTCTAAACCATCAAATATGGGAGAAGTTACACAGAAGTTAGCCGTAAGTTCCTTTGGAAATTCATGACTCGAAGGATTTAGAGTGTTGAGAAGTCAAGCCTCCTGAAATCGCGAAGTCACGAAGTGTGAAGAGATTGCCACCATTGATCATTGGAGGGAGTGTGAACCATAGATCTAGTTCTGAGTAACTCCATCGGTTCAGAGTTTGCGTAGAAAGAAAATAGTTGCACGCAAGGTAGCCGAAGTCATGAAGTGCGAAGAGATCACCATCGTTGTTCATCAGAGGGAGCGCGAACCATAGATCTGGTTCTGAGTAAATCTGTCGGTTCGGAGTTCCCATAGAAAGAAACCAGTTGCACGCAAGACAGTCAAAGTCGTGAAGTTGCAAAGTGTGAAGAGATAGCCATCATTGGTCATCGGAGGGAGCATGAACCATAGATATGGTCTCAAGTAACTCCGTCGCTAAGGAGTTCACATAGAAAGAGACTAGATGCATGCAAGGCAGCTGAACTCCGAAGTTGCAAAGCACCAGGAGGTTAAGCCCCGGGTCACAGCCCAACGTCACATGCAAAGAAGAAACTAGCACCCATTAGTGTGATATTTGGAAAAGGGTGATAAGAAAGAAGGGCCTGTTGTTACCCATCGATCTGAGAATGGAAATTGATGGTGGGGAATCATTGCGGAGCATGGAGGTGAAATTAGTGGACATGCTAGTTCACGGCCCGAATTCGCCAACACCGTTGATCTCGTCGGGACGGGGGATCAATGACCACGATTAGATCAAGGTGGGTGAGAAATTTTCTAAGTACAAATATATATCTCTCTGATAAATATCGAGCACGTTGGCTCCCTGCAATCACTGAGAACCGTTGATCGATGAACCAATCGGTAATGACCAAATCATGACCGTGAAAAACATGAGGGTGATAAGAGGGCATGTGTTTGATTTAGTTTGAGACCAGTAAGGTCTAGAGGAGCTAATCCATCTTGAGAAGATTAAGATCCTAGACTGGGAGGTTGTGCAGCCCCAAGGGAGAGTAGGCGGGTCTACATCACAGCAAGTCAATAACAAGTTCATGCGCACAACATATTTTTGGTTAGATAGTATTATTGTAGGGTTTATCATAGAATTTATTGTTGATACTGCAAAGTCATACACTATTGTAGAGCATGATTTTTTGAAGGGACCCAAAGTTAGGTACATCAAATCACTCTATACTTCCATAAAGATTTTATTATATGACAATGATGTGATGACTATGGAATAAAACAACTAAACTTCCCTACATGCATGGGGGAGGAGGGGAAGCACTGACAGGAATTTGAGATATGGATAGGGATATGGAAAAGGGGAATTATAAGGAAGCAATGGATCTGATCATGATGGAGGAGACCAAATAAAGAAGATAATGGAAAAAGATTGAAAAACTCGCAGCGGTAGACCTTACCAATATAAGATGAATAAGAAAAAGAGGGCCATAGCCGACAGAGAAGGCTTTGCGAGCGACGAAGAAGAGGTAGGATCTTCGAGTTGTAGATCAAATTGAGGAAATCCTGCATGCAACATATGAAAGGAAAACAAGAGGTCCAAGGTCAGGAATAGAAGGTAGAACTCCAGTCCAGATCACAGTTAGTGTGGAACCTACAACCCAATGTGCGACCAATACACCTAAAAGAACACCAGCTTTCAGACAACCAATTTTTAGTAGAAGAGGGGAAGTAGGCCAAGGATCCAATAGTGGAAAATAAATTGGGGGTACAACTTTTGGAAGTAAAAATCAACATCTACACCGCGCGAAAGCAGTAGTTCAATAAGTTTCAAAATGGCAGGAGTAGATCCCACTATCATATTACTAGAGTTTCGGTGTGAGGCATCAGAGGACGAGAAGCATTTTTTCTTCTACGAAAATATCTGGGAGGAAAAGAATATCATGGATGAGGATACAAAAGTAGATCATTTGGCGATAACATTCAGAGACTGCACACTAGATTGGTACATGAGCCTATATGTAAAAAACCAACAAGGAATAGGAGAACCAAAGACTATCACAGAGGTAAAAAAAGTTGTTGATAAATGAATTTCAGAAGCCAAGTTTACAAGATCAATACATGAATGAAATGATTGAGATCAGGAAAAAACCAGGTGATTCTGTCTAGGAGATTGATCAAATGTTTAAACATATGAAAGGTAAGTTGAAGTACTCTATTACTAACATGCAACATAGAAAATTATTTGTGAACTCACTATTACCACACTTGAAGTATCCTTTGAGACAAAATAAGTTCCAAAATTAGGCAGAGGCTCTGCAGTTGGAAGAAAACCAGTATCAAGAAACAGATCTAGTAATAGAAGAGCTCAAAGAGGACCTGAAGAACTTGTCTTTTCAGTTAAACCAGAATAAGGGGAAGGACAAGAGAGAAGTTGTATGGTGCATATTATGCAGGACAGAAGGACACCATAAGAATGAATGTCCACTTGTTGCATAGTATTTGGTAGCAGGGGAACCTGTTAGCGTCGGAAGTCACTCCTGGATTGCTTGCAGGAGAAGAGCCCGACGCCCATCAGTTTTATGTCACGATTTGTTTAGTGGGGTGATCGAATGGGTAAAGACTCAAGAAGATATAGCTTTAACCCAGGAAACTGGGCCTGGTATGTAGAAAGCAAGGGAGGTCTTGATCCAACTTCCATCGGTAAGTTGATTAAAGGGTGGTAGATGGAAGACTTGTGAGAAGGGTGAGCAAGACTGCCTCGGGAAACAGGCCTTCGGAAGCTTGAAGGAGAAAAACTCAGAAGCCAAGATCCTCTTGGTCCAGAGTTTCAAGAAGTTGAAGGGTGACTCGACTGGATCCTCCAATTCCAAGCCATTCCAGCGCTGAGAAAACACAAGAACTAATTAGAAACATTGTGACTGTTGCAGTGATCCAACCTACATCATCCTACAACAGCGCAACTCGACTGGATCCTCCAATTCCGAGCTGTTCAGAAAAAGGGGATACAGGACCCTCTCGAGCAGACCGCCTACCAGACCCACCATACTTTGCAATTAATGAGTGATGTGAGGTTTCAAACACCCTCTCTCTTCTTCATTTATTCCCAGTAGGTACCAGGATTTAGATCACATCGAATCAATGTCTGGAGAACACAGTGCCCCCCCTTTGAAACTCAATTTTGCGCTTTGGAACCCGAGTGGCCAAATGATAAACATTAGTGCCCCTCCTCTAGGCTTCTTCCTTTACGACCAGGCGCCAAAACCACGGGCCCGATTCTGGGGGCTATCGGCATTTCGGGGTTTAGGGTTTCGAGATGTGAAATGACGAGGGACTTTTACCCCTCGAACTCCCGAATGTCGATATGTCGATGTGACCAGATCTTGCGCCACGCGTCAATGGATCGGACGACCTAGACTTAGCTTTAAAATAGAGGCACTTTCTCTTACGCTATATATCGGGTAACTTGGCAGCCCCGAAATCCCGATGACCGTTGATCTGTTTCGTGGATAGGTCTCAGCTGCCGATATCAAAACCTTGCCCGCTCCCTTGACTTGTAACTGGAAAAGGGATTCTCCCGTGCTGCGCTCGGGTGCTTCACCTGCGACGTGCAGACTTGAATACTCTTGTGCCCTGGACAAGAAATGTTACTAACATTAGGCTCCATGGGGGATAGAGTCGTCCCTGTGATGCTCTAAGGACTCATTCCGCAGCTTCAGTGCCTTGCTATTGGGCTATGGAGTCAGGCTCAAAATAGCCGGCTGCTGAAAATACAGGCCGAAAAATAAAAGTAACAAAATAAAGATACATGCTCAAAGGAGATTATTTATATACAATCCTAAACTAATAAAATGCTTTACATGGGGCTAGGTGAAAGAAGACTTCCACCATAGCCAATCAAGTAACTTCTTGAAGGGAAGCTCTTTCCTTCTGTCAGTGATCACCAGCTGATGGTGTAACCGTGACAGCAAAATGGCTACACTCTTCAACTTCTCCTCACTGGCTGAAGTTGAGATGAAATAGGGTGGCTGCAAGGCATAGCGGAAATGCCACTCCATGTACTTGCTGACAGGGTCATAGAATGAGTGGCCGATCCCAGAAAACTAGCGACAAACAACCGCCTGTGCTACATAGTTGTCCACCTGTGGCTGAATATCTCTGATAAGCAGGAGTAGGAGGACAACTGACGCAGGCTCACTGATCTCAGGTGGTGGTTGTTCGCTGACTAGCTCTGGATAGAAAAATAAATGCGCACTCAATCGTTCCTCTGACTCCTCCTCCTCTTTTCCGTGCACTTTCCCATCTTGTAAAAAGGGAACGGTCTCCCGATCCTTCTCTTCAATCCCAAATGTAAATACATCATGGGAAATCTCATGAAGGAAGAAAGAATAATCCCCTTCCACAATGGCCTCTTCGTTTAAATCTGAGACAACAGGATCATCGGGGGCAGATGCTAACGTATCTAAGAAATCATTGATAATCTCTTCAAAAGAGTTGCTTAGATCATCTACCTCAAAGACTAGAAAATCCTCTTCGTTGCCTTCAGATTCCAATTTTTCACGTTGGGCAATGGGGGATATCGCCTGCTCCGTTAGTTCACTGAGAGCATCTTCTTCTTCCCAGGCTGGAAAATCCTCTGCACAGTCTTCAGATTTCAACCTTTCTAATTGAACAGAGAGATACTTCACCTGTTCCCTCAGCTCACTCAGGGTGTCTTCTTCCTCCCTGGGATATTCATCACTTCCATAACACTCCTATGATGCAGATGAATGGGGAGGAGAAAGGAATGATTTCTGATCCAGGTCGTCAGGATCATCCTCACAGCCTATGTCCGAAACAACTTTATCTTGTACAGAGTTGTGGTATCCCTCACAACAGTTATGACAAATCAACTCTGAGGGATAAAGCTCCTGAAAATAGGCAGTGAAGGTTGCATGGAATTCACTGAGTGAAGAGATGCTAGCAGGGGGTAAAGAATGATACCATTTACACGCATCCCCTCCTAACGAGAACATGAACATCTTAAGTAATACATCCTCATGATGTATCTCCCACTGACGCATGAGTTCATGAAACTCACTGAGGTGCTGAGTAGGGTTGTCCTCTTCACATTTTCCAAAAATGGGCAAATAATCGCCCCATTCATTCAGAGAGGGGACAACATTAGGAAAACCAGGAATAGCAGAAAAATCAAAAGGAGCAAACCTGCGAGCAAGGATTTTCTCCATATCAAACCAGTGGAGTCGCCAGGTGAAAGTTGCACAGCTTCAAGTGTGTCTGGTCCTTGTTCACCATCAAAGGCCAGATCTTAACGTTGTTGTTACCCCAGGAAGCTTCTCAGGCTGAGAAAGCAACTACTGAAACCTTCTTGAGAAAGCTCCTCTGGGTCAGCTTTCAGGTGTGCCGACAGTAGCCACAGCTGAAACAGTGAAGTGGAAACAATGGAGTCACCACAGTGGATTCACCAGGTGCACAGTAGCAATCTTGAAGGGCTCTGATGTCTGATGCACCTTCAGAATCAGAGGCTCAATGTCGTTCTTCCCAGGGAAAATTTTCAACTTCGTCCCCAGCAACGGCGCCAGAAATGTTAGCATCGGAGGTCACTCCTAGATTGCTTGCAGGAGCAGATCCCGATGCCCATCAGTTTTATGTCACGATTTGTTTAGTGGGGTGATCGAATGGGTAAAGACTCAAGAAGATATAGATTTAACTTAGGAAACTGGGCATGGTATGTAGAAAGCAAGGGAGGTCTTGATCCAACTTCCATCAGTAAGTTGATTAAAGGGTGGTAGATGGAAGACTTGTGAGAAGGGTGACCAAGACTGCCTCGGGCAACAGGCCTTTGGAAGCTTGAAGGAGAAAAACTCAGAAGCCAAGATCCTCTTGGTCCATAGTTTCAAGAAGCTGAAGGGTGACTCGACTGGATCCTCCAATTCCAAGCCATTCCAGCGCTGAGAAAACACAAGAACTGATTAGAAACGCTGCGACTGTTACAGTGATCCAACCTACATCATCCTACAACAGCGCAACTCGACTGGATCCTCCAATTCCGAGCTGTTCTAACACAATATACAAAGAGATGGAAAAAGAGGCTGACATCCATAAAGTAAGAAGTCTCAAATGCCTTATACATTAACCAGAGCGACCAGCGCTTCATCAAAACTTTACAATCGGGAGATTTTCTCAACCATCCCCCCCCTTACAAAAATGGCGAAAACGCCTACATATACTCAAAACAAAAATACAATAGCGAAAACGAGACACTGCAATTAAAACATTGCGTTTGCATGTCTTCTGACAGCCTGCCCATGCAGACTCAGGATGATTGGGTGCCTATGACAGACGCCATCTTATCTGCACGTGACTCCGGTAAGGGGAGTAGCTGATCCATTAAGTGTCGAGCTAGCGTGAGCAGACTTCCTTCGGCTAGTCGAGAACTCAGGCATGGCTCTTTCGAAAAAAGGGGATATAGGACCCTCTCGAGCAGACCACCTGCCAGACCCACCATACTTTGCAAATAATGTGTGAGGCGAGGTTTCAACCACCCTCTCTCTTCTTCATTTATTCCCAACAGGTACCGAGATTTAGATCACGTCGAATCAGCGTCTGGAGAACACAGTGCCCCCCCTCTAAAACTCAATTCAACGCTTTGGAACCCGAGTAGCCAAATGATAAACATTAGTGCCCCTCCTCTATGCTTGTTCCTTTACGACCAGGCACCAAAACCACGGGCCCGATTCTGGGCGCTATCGGCATTTCAGAGTTCGGGGTTTCGAGATGTGAAATGATGAGGGACTTTTACCCCTCGAACTCCCGAATGCCGATGTGACCAGATCTTGCGCCATGCGTCAATGGATCGGACGACCCAGACTTAGCTTTAAAATATAGGCGCTTTCTCTTATGCTATATATCGGGTAACTTGGCAGCCCTGAAATCCCGATGACCGTTGATCTGTTTCATGGATAGATCTCGGCTGCCGACAGCAAAACCTTGCCCGCTCGCTTGACTCGTAACTGGAAAAGGGATTCTCCCGTGATGTGCTCGGGTGCTTCACCTGCGACTTGCAGACTTGAATACTCTTGTGCCCCGGACAAGAAATGTTACTAACAGAACCAAACCCCTTGCCTATAGGAGGATCGTGGTGTGAAATTTGTAAGACACATGAAAATGATCCATATCATTGTCCAATGATGCAGAAGTTTAAGACAGTGCCAAAAAGTTCTTACTACAATTTTTGTATATCGGTGGGTGCAATCAGAGATGATACAGGGAAATCCGCACCACATTTCCCTAATGTGCAACCACAATTCATAACAATTCACAACCACAATATAATAATGTGCAGTATACCCATATTCCCCAGTATATTACTTTGCGCGGAGATAGAGCTGGATTCAGAGGTGGAGGATGAGACAAAGGAGGATTTGTACACGGCAGAGGGTCAGTGGTCTTCCACAACTTTCAAAAACTAGGACACTATGCAAGAGACTACCCACTTCCACCTGTGACATGTATGTATTGTCGTGCAATAGACCACGATACAAAAGACCATTAGACATTACTGGGGAAAATATAGGAAAAGAGGAAACAAAATAATAAGAAGGTTCAGTGGATTTTTGTAGAATCTATGGATGATGGGAATAATATCAACATAGTGACTCGAGGAGGAACCGAGATGGGAGCCGATGCAGCAAAACATTATCCATCTCAACACTAGTGGGTAAAGAAGAACACTATGCCACAGAAGAATTTTGATGCGTAGAAAGAAAAGGAGACATTTAAGGAGGCCAGACAAGAGATTTTAAAGGATAACCTTGCATCAACATCAAATATGAAACCAACCTATGATCAGCCAATGTATGATATGCCTCCTTCAGTGGATCATACTAGCAAAGGACAACCATCAGAACAAGTAAGTACCCTAAAGACTTGTTTGCAGTCATGTGTTAAAATATCAAATGATCCATCATCCATTAGGGTCTTACAAAACTTGTTGGAGAGATGCAATACTGAAGTAGAAGGAAAGTTAGAGTAGAAGACAATTAATCATCTCCATGCAAAGAGGAGAACAAGTAGGGAATTCAGGTTGAATTCCAACATTGGGGATTTCAATATGGGGTATGTCATACTTGATTTAGGCTCTGAAGTGAACGTCTTACCTAAGAAGACGTGGCAATTTATGGGGGAACCTACATTAGGGTATTCACATGTTCAGTTGAAATTGACAAATCAACATCGAGTACTACCAATTGGAAGGCTTAAAGGTGTGATAGTATATTTGGATGGAGTGTGCACTATAGAAAATTTTTAAGTTATAGAAATAGTAGATGGTACAAAACCCTACCCAACATTACTAGGACTGGACTAGGAATTTTATAACCAGGTTGTAATCAACCTGGAGACTCGAAAAATGACTTTTGAATCAGGTGAGCACTGAGTGATTGCACCATTGGACCCCTCAGAAGGAGAAAGGTATGTAGAGGTGACATGCTTGGACTTGGAAGAAATAAATCAGCTCTATAGGGCTACCGCGTGAGAAGAAGATTATGTCAATCCAATGGAAGATTGGGAAATCAGCTAGAGAAGCATTACTTCATGTGCTTTAGACTTAGATATTGGTCTGTAAAATGGGAATCAGAGGATACATGAAGTATTCACAAGGAGGTATGCCAGAATAGACTACGCAGTAAGGTGGGTCGGTACAGAGGTAAGGGAACCTCCCAATTTTTATGGGTTGAATGACTTAGAAGAATTCTTGAAAAATTATGAAGAAGTAGTCTTGGAAAATCAAAGGTTGTTAGCTCTGGATATTGCACTAAAAGAAACACTCGCACGATGGTGGGGCACACATAAGGAACTGATCCATGATTGGTATCAGTGTAAAAGGTTACTATGCATTATATTTGGCACATACAAGGGGAACAATACACTGCAGAAATTTGATGGGAAAGGAAGACCAGCAAAGAACATAGAGAAATTCATAAGTCAATGGAGGCTAACACCACCAGAAGAATGGCCTCATTACTTTTTTCATTCATTGGAAGGAATACCATGCAACTGATACATAGAATAGGAATTGTGCGGAGGCACTACAAACTCGAAGATAAGGAGAGATTTCATCAAAGTAAGTAAAACGTCACTTTTCATAATTTCCTATTCTTAATACTGCTCGTTCATAAATCATCCAGTTGTGCCTTTTAATTTTTGAGAACCCGCTATCGCACGGATTGTAGGTTGGGAAAATCCCGACCCAATCCACAAATGTGAGACAACTATGGGAGTAACTACCCACTATCACCTTAGATAAATACTCCCCTCACTTTAGTGATGATGAAATCACCACAAGAGGGGAATCCTAGTGACCCTATGGGTATTGAGATGAAAAGTGAAGTGATGGAAAGTGAAACCCATATAGGTAAAGTTAGGAAGAGGTGAAGGGCTTGGACACTGGTCTTGTTGATGAAGGGAGGTTTCCAAAGCATAGTGTACCTGCAAAAGAGTGGTGTACATGCCCGAGACAAGACAAAATACAAGTATACAAGCCCAAGATTCAACTAGACAAGTAAGTGAAGTTTTTTGTCCTATATAGCAGCAGTAAACAATGATATATATCATAAATTAAATGATAACAATGGTTGCTAAATATGTCACCAAAATTCAAGTAAAGGATGCAAGAGATTAAGCTAGCAATAATTAGTATAACTCTAGTGAAATAAAGTAAGACTTTAATGACAATATAAGGATGCTAGATGATGTTATTAATGAGTTATTATGACAGCCAATTGGCTATAGCAAAAGATTTCTATAGCAGCAAATTCTACTCAAAGAAATCAGCAAACAACATGCCCAACAAATAGCCAATACCAAGTAGTTTAACAATAGCAACTTGTAAGCAAATTCCAATGGTAGATTAGTGAGTAAAGTGAGAGTTTAAGAGTGTTTTTCTGCATCCCTAATGGTTTTATCATAAGTTTATAACAGCAGCAAGATATACTTAGCCAAGATAGGCACCCTAGTGGCTCAAGCAAGCTAAAAGCATGTAAAATTGATTCCACTTTAGACAATCAAAATATCTCGAAAAATCACGCATTCCAATGAAAGTATTTTATTTCTCCATTGAAATTTCCATATTAGTGCTTTGAATCTATTGGGTAAATGGAGTCTTGGTTATAAGATTTGGATCCACAATATCTCTAGGGGTGTAAGCCCTTTTACTCCCTAGAGCATGCAAAACCAACAAGGTAAATCTAGGAGGGTGTATACCCTTTTACTCCTCCTAGCAACCTTGTGAAAAATGAATTATCAAATGGAAAATAATATGAATCTTGGTGGAGGGTGTATTCATTTATACTCCTCCAAGATATCTAGACAAGAATATCATGAAACAAGAAGAAAATACCAAAAAATGCAGACATTTCCTTACCAATTCCACAAGATAGCAAGAACAAAACCCTAGTTTACCAAGAAATTTCCACCAACATGAAATAAGACAAGCCTCAAAGAGGTGTGCACCACTTTATCTCCACAATAGACCAAGAAACATCCAAAAAAATGTTGCATAAGAGAGAGATATAGTCCAATTTCCCAAAGAGGGCAAAAATTTCAGCCAAGTATGTCTTCTCAAGTGAGAGAGCTATGTTAAAAATGAAATGATCCAAGTATTTATATATAAAATGATTCTAAAATTATTTGTTCCACATAAACTTAGGGTAAACCACAAAACAAGGGGGTTGACCCCCTTAGTTTTTCCCCTTTACGAATTAAATTTGAAATTTGCCCAAAAGGAACCTTGACGGTGACGTAAAGCCCTAATTGGGTGACGTCTTGGCATATTTGGCAAGTCATTGAGATTTCAGAGTAAGTCGTTGGGCCTTCAAAGTACCTATCTCCATGGTTCAATGGCTTATCTCCATCAAGTCATCACCACCATCAATATCCCTAGCCCCAAATCATGACGTCAAGCCTTAGAAGAGTGGCATAAGGCCTCCAAAGGAAAGTTGTTGGACTAGAAAAGGTTGGGTGTCAACCTCTAAGGTGTCCTATCTTTCCTCCAAATTCAATGTCCATGATCCATCATCTCCCAAGGTGTGGGTCATGGCATCCAACCTGCAGGATTCATACCCCAATGAAGGCCCAAGTTGGGCTCGCTCCTCCAAATCGTCCACCAAGCAAGGTCCTACAAAGACAAATGAGTGTGCCCTCCAAGGATCTCAAGTCAAATGTATCATAGCAAGTAAAATCACATTTAATAAAAGATCAACCTAAACATGTGCATCAAAACTACCTTCTCAAATTAAACAAGGGCTCAAATACCCTATGAAACTTGCCAAGTTTAGGTATGGGAGGGTTGTCAAGGTGACCTATTGGGTAAATCATACTTCAATTCAAGGAGTATTTCCTAGTTGGACCCTCTCTAAGTCATGTAAAGAAGATGGAGTGGATGGGGGTAAGACTTTTAGGCATGGGATTCATGACATACAAGGGTTTGTATTGTCTCATCTATGGGTGCCTTGGTTGAGGGTGTGTTGCACCTTCATTTTCATTGCAACCTTTTTCCAAACCCATTTATTTTCCATTAATTAATTTAAATTTCAGAACAATTGGGTACTACCATTGGGTAACATAAGACTGAAAGGAGTACCACAATGTCACTTGAAGCTAGAGGTACACAGAGTACCATATGTGGGTAAATAAAGGGGACACCGCACTTGTATACACACCTCAACAAGCGGGACATATATATAATGTGATATTGTTTTTGCAGGTCTTCAATTATTTTAAGAGAAACATTTCATTGTTCTCAAGACCTCTTTGGGAAAGCATATACAAGGCTATGATTTTGACTTTTATATTTTTCCAGCTACATTTCCCCTTGGGCCTTCAACCCCTTCTTCCCATGAAATGAGGTACAATCCCTTCTTGGGTTAGTACAATCGAAAATCCCAAAAGATGGGGACACTAAAGGGACGAAGTGTGAAAAGTGACAAGTATGATTGGGAATGGTATGATGACTCATCAATGAGACCTTCAAGTAGCAAAACTTTTCCCAAGGGTTACCACTTGCTAGGGCACAAGGTCAACCACCAAGGTAAAATAGGGCAAAGAGCATAATTTCCAAGTAGACGTTCTAAAATCAAAATCATATTTAAATGCTACATACCTAAATGCCTCAAATGCGACATACTTGACTTGTACCTTGTGGAGCAAGACCCATTGTCTTCTGGAAGCAAGTTGATGTGGTGGATGCCATCATGATGAACCAGAGATGTGTTGTGGTGAAGAGGGTCTTCAACTGTGTATGTGGATTTTTTCAGTCATATGTCTCTTGGTACTCCATGTTTGTAACCTAATGGCATTGACACATCATATCTCTTTAGTTATCCCTAGAAATAGGGGATAACAGAACCCATAACCGATATCTAATTGTCTTATTTTTCTTCTTTAGGATCCATTATAGGTCTACATTCTTTAAGGTCCATGGGAGCCCCATCCCAATTCATTTGGACAAATGCAATATTTTAATTTTATTTTAAAACAAACTATTATTTTTTGAAATCCCGAGAGAATTATTTTGGGTAGCAAATTTAATGATTTTTCGGACTTTGAATTTCTGAGTTTGAAATTTTTGAAGTGTACCTATCATATTCTCTTTCGTTTTAAATTCCATACTCTTTTAAAATTCTTTTCATTGTGGACTTATACTTTTCTATCTTACGAATGTGGCCAAAATTCATTATGATATGATGTATGTGAGGAATTTGTTATTTTCATATTATGGTTGTTGGAATACTGAGAGGGGGGGTGAATCAGTATGAGCACTTTATACCACTTTTAACCACAATATATATTCTTCCACTTTATCAACAATGTTCAACATTTTATCATCAATGTATCATCTATGACTGCATTCAATATATCGTGAGCATATAATCATAAACAACATCACATCAAATACACAGTACATCGGTATTTACATGGAAACCCAAATGGGAGAAAACCATAGAATGCTTTCTTATATATATCAAGAATTCATTCATAGGAAGCACCAACTTCCCAATTCTCTAGTTGCAACTGGAAGGAGGTTACAACCCCCTATTTATAGGCTCCAACCTGAAGGAAGCTACAAGTCCCTGAATTCTCAGGCTCCAACCAAAAGGAGGCTACAACCCCCTCGGTTCTCCGGCTCCAACCGAAAGGTGGCTAAAACCACCTAGTTCTCAAGCTCCAACCTGAAGGAAACTCCAACTCCCCAATTCTCCATCTCCAACTGGAAAGAGGCTACAACCCCATTTCCTTACCCCTTCCTGCCACCTTGAAATATAAATGCCAAATGTAGACAACCTGTCACTGTTGCTGAATCAAATAACATGTATCTTTCACTTTCACAACTTGCCATTGTCAAACCTGTCACAACCTGTACCAACCTTCTTCAAATATTTTCTACAAAATCATGACATGTCTACTCTGCAACATGCGGATGTTCGCGGCTCTCTTACTGCAACTCACCGATGTATACACCTCTCTTCTTTGCAACTTTTGGACTACTACAGAACTCTCCCAGTTTCTCTATCATTGTCTCTTTCACTCTGTTACTGTCATTGTCACTGTCACATCAACTTGTCCAACCTATCACTATCTCATCCATGAAACCAGGTCCACTCTCATCCACATGCAACTTATGCCAAGATCACCAAGAGCATATCTCAAACCATATGCTCAACATCAAAATCACATGCCTCTACCAAGCATGCACCAAGATCGCCAACATACCATCACAAGATATGTGTTTGGACCATACCATGTACCATGCATCAACCTGTACCACACCAAACATCAACCATGTACCACAACCTATACCGCAATAGGTGCATCAACCATGCACCAACACATGTACCAAACTGTGCATCAAACATGCACCATAACCTGTACCATATGCCTCAATCGACAACCATGTACATCAACACCATACCATGTATCAATCATGTACCATACAAAGTGAAACAACCATGTACAATAACACCATACCATGTATCAATCATATACTATATCATGCCACACACTATATACCAATAAACCAAGATATAAGCCAACAATTTATCTCACCAAGTAGACCTCAACCAAAATGCACCATACATCCAATGATGTGTCTCAAGTCATATACCAAGGCCCTCAAACACATGCCTCAAGCATGCTCCTCAATATCACCAAGATGCAACCTCATAACACAATATAGAAAGCCTCAAGTATGAACCATAACATGTAACCAAACCATACACCAAGATAGCTAATAATGCTTCTAATCAATGTACCATAACATCACCAAGATATACCATATAACATATTATCATCACCATGCATGTACCATAACACCATAACCATAACCCTTAAGACTTACATTTGATCCTGTAGCTGACTTGTTGTACGGTAAACTAACCTGTAACTCTTCTGTAGTCCTCAACAACCTGGTACTAACATCCCTTCACAACCTTTCACAAGTCCTTTTACATATACATGACTTTATCTTCTATAGCCCGTGGATAATTGCGCTTTCCTCCACTACAGCCCACGTACATCTACGCCCTGTTAACTTGTAACCCACAGATACCTCATAAACTAGGGTTACTCAAGCTTGCTGCAACTTCGAGACTGTCACCTTTTCCCTTCCTTTGCAACCTCAGAAAAACGTCGTCATAAACTAGGCAAAGTATTACAATACTAGACCAGAACATTCACAATATAGATATTCGATTGTAAGTGTGTAAGTGTGCATATGAGAGACTCCTTGAGGTGTTTATATAATTTTGCATAGTAACCTCTCTCCTTACTTTAGGGATTTCTTGTTGCAACTACTTTACCCTTTGACTAAGACTTGTAACCAACTAGGGGCTTCTTGACCACTCTTCGAGGCTTCCGACTTTACAAGGCCATATCTCCCTAATCATGAGGAACCACATGGTTTTCCACATATCACCGAAAATGGGATGACGTGTACTATCCATATATAATAGTCTTACATACAATTTCATTGTCCTTCATGTCCATATTCCTTAATAAACTTCGGGTCCCATAGGCACACCTTCGGGGCTACGTGTAGATTACATCAAATGTATCAAACTAACTCATCATCAATCTCGATCATACAAATGTCAATCAACTATACAACATCTTTGGACCTCTCCAAGGGTTGACATCAATCTCCAAGATCACTCTCCAAGGGTTAACATCAATGACAACCAATTGTCCAACAATCCCCCTGTTGTAGTGGCCTCTTAGGCCATTTTCATCATACATTATATATTAGTACATATTCATATGTAATAAAGAGGAAATAACCAAGTAAATGCATGTAACAAAGGGAAAATGCCTAAAATGAACTAAACTAATGATTAGTTGGAGCGGGTACAACTGCTCCAGCCATTTCTCCTATGTACTTATACTCATGAATAAGGATTAAGCAAGTGGAATGGAATTCCTTCCCCATATTTATCTCCTTCTTTCTTGGGATGTGTGTGTTGATGTGTGTTCCAATGTAGTCTCTCTCTTCAATGCTTTCCTCAATTGCCTGGGCTACAACCTTTTTGTTATGTTGTCTTGTGATTTGAACTAGGGACATGTTAGTGGATGCTTGCAGATTTCTCGTGGAAGATGATTTTCCATGCTCATGAAAATAGATATTAGCGTTGAAGTCTAGTTCGTGGTGATGTTGCCTGCAAGAATTATTCACGGCATGCTCATGGATGTTTATTTTTCATGCTCGTTGAATGTGGACATTGATGAAGAATTTTTTTTTTATTGTCTGTGGTCAGTGCATTGTTCGTGGAGATGTCGAACCTGCAAAAGAAGGGGATGAAAAATATACAAATTAAAAGATATGATCATTAATGTTGTTTGATAATCAAGAAAATATTTGTTGAATATGCGCGCAAAGAAGCTTGTGTGAAGAGGATCTTGGAGCGTCCTGAAAAAATCCAGGAATGTTATCAAGAATGTTTATGTATTTGTTGACGGGCATTTATGACACACCGTCAACGGAAAGGATAAATCCAGACCGGGGTTGTCTATTTAACCCAGTATGTTTGGTATGATCTAACCTGACGGGTTTTATGGCTCCGTTAGCCAACTAAGATCCTAAAAACAACTTAAAGGAAAACAAACTAGCTAAAATATGATTAGTTTAATCAACACATATTTACCAATGTTCAGCTAAGAGTGTGAATATACAATGGTTATATATAGTTTATATACAGTTTACAAGGTTTGCACAAAGCCTTGTGAAAGTGATAGTTTGAGATAATATTTATTAAACTAGATCAAGTAAAAACAAAATTTATTCTAATGATCTAAATATCAAACCAATAAACAAAGAATGGATACGATTGTAAAGATATAACGAAAACAGTGAAAGCCAATTATTGTCTAAATAAGGTAATCACTATCATTCATATATATATATATAAACAACTTAAGTAACAATACATCTACTAACCTCTAGTTGATCAGCAAAAATAAAATAAGTTCATCTCTTTGCATTGTGTGAGCTCCTGCTTGTCCTGTATTTAGTGGAAAGCTATGACAAAAACAATCGTAATACTTCGTGAAGAAATTCGAGGAAGTGTTTCATAATTTGAAGTGAATTTATAACAACAGAAAGATAAATAATTATATATATCCTGTGACCTCAAGATAACTAATAGCTGAGGACGAAAGAAATTTCAATCCTAGACAGTGATGTTATCAACCATTTAATATCAGAAGTAAACTCAAAAATACCTAAATAGTTGATCGATCACAGGTACAAACTAGACCAACAGATAATGGACAACATTTAGATCATCAAAGATATGAAATATCATGTGAAGAAAATACTAAATCTAAATCAACACAAGTAACATTTCATAACATAGAAATTACAGTAGAATACAATGAAACAAACATTGTACAGTTTACACGGGTCTAAAGCCAACAACAAACTACTTTCCCATATCACTTCCAAAATTATATGTCCATTCTGTGATCCAGACAAACGTGTTTTTACACTAGGCAACAATAGATATTTAAACAAGCCTTATATATGTTACCTCTTATCATACAAGATAGAGAAAGATCTCTGAAAATTAGTTTGTTTTACAAAAATAGAATAACAAAAAGATACTCATGCTGGAGTCTTTAGATAAAAAATAATTACATTAATAACATTGTTTTTCAAAAATGGGAAATTACTAAACTATCAAATGCTTAAACCATGATTCATTTTCCTTAACATAGCACCATAATCTGTTGTTTACCTGAAATGATAAAACGAAATCAAACTTTAGATAATAATACAAACAAATAATTTAAATAGACTGGCTATAGAATCTTTCGATTCTGTAGCTAGTCTCAAAAATAAAAATAAAATCAAAAGTAAATCTATCTTATTATTTCTCAACAAAATAAAATCGAAACAAAACAACTAATTACCATTTCAGAAATTTGACAAAGAGGCATCTGATAAGTCTGAATTTATAATGGTGTTGAAATTTGTTGAGTTTTTAATAATCACATTACCAGGCCGCTTAATCCTCTTGTTAGCCTTGTGTGTGTTCGATCGAACACAAGATTTCAACTCATCATTCTCCCTCTCGAGCAATGAATTTTGTGTTATCATTTGGTTCAGTTGTGCCTGAAGATAGGGGACATCCCGGTAATATCTCTCAATCCAATCAAAACAATTTTCACAATGAACTAGTTCTATGGTAGGCAAAGATTGAACCTGTTTTGCAGAGGGTAATTTAACATGTCTTGTGATTTGTTTCATACCGTGTTGTATATCAGAGAAACTCTCTTGCTTCTTTAGGAACGGTGGGAGATTAGAAACAAAATCGAACTGTGTTGTAACAGTATCAATATTGTTTCCCATAATTCGGTCATCTACATCCTCTTGTGCAATAAAATTATCGATATCATCCTCGGAAAAATGATCATCGATCTCTATCACAGGAGTGGATTTCTCAATATCACGTTGTTGATTTCTCAATTTTCTAGATAAGAGTCAGACTAGTCTCTTATTTGTAAATTCACATCTGGACTACTCTATTTCTTATACCTACCCTTTTTCTTGACAATTGATTTGTTTAAAACAACTTGAATTGGCTCATGAGTAGGACTAGGAGAAAACCTATCCTTTAAATCATCTAAAACTTCTTCCAAAGGCTTTATGGGCATGAAATCGTATCATGGCTTCTTGCCTTTGGATGGTTTCTGGATAGAAAAAGGGGTTTGATTCATGGACGCGGGGTTTTCTTGTGGATTCACATATAGTTTTTCAATAGTGGGGTTAGATCGACAGAGACTGGGGGTTTCATCGAGATGCAAAGGTAATTCAGTTGCATTTTCGGGTAGGGTAAAATTATTTCTAAACAAGAAATTTTCCCAACTGTCCATAGTTTTAGGAAAATGTGAAACCACGAGGATTAGGATGAGGCCATGGTGGAAAAAGCTCGACTGTGGGTTTAGTTTTTTATTTTGATAGAACTTAGACATTTTCTGCAGACTCATATGCAGATAAAAAGGCACATTCAACTTGAAACCTAGAAAAAACATCAGCAAGCGGACATGATACAAGAAGACCAGACCAAATCCACCTTCATAGGAAATAAATTGCTTAATAATTAAGAGCAATCCATGCCATCGGGGTTTTAAAAGAATGATTGGTGTACCTTTTGGACATCAACGCGATTTTTTGGAGGCCATGAGCAAATTCCAGGGCTCACCTTCGATTTTGATGTTCTTAAACCATTGATCTCCCTCTCGGGATAGTCTTCTAGCTTATCTGATGGAAAATTTGAACACCTATAACTGCAAATCCCCAATATTAGACCTGGTGCCATCGAAAGTCTGAGCGAAAGCTTGGGCCATAGCGAGGTTGAAACCCTCAAATCGTCTGATGAAACCATCCTAGCCATATCCCACAAGGTCTTCCACGACATCGTCATGAGAGAGGAGAGTTTGCGAACCTGTTAAGAACCAAATATCAATATAGCATAGAAAAACCTCAGAAAAAGTACTCAACGCCTTGAAAAAGCGATAATTTAAGATAATAAGCCTCTTCGAGGGGGCAACCTCCTTTTACACCACTTAAATGTTCAAGTACAAGATGATTCAAAATGAAAATGTCTCCTTGGTATATATAGGAGACTAGGAGGTATTATTACAACTAATGGCCTAAAGCTGACATAAATCAAATAACATTACTAATATAATATACCCCAATTAATGGGTAATGAGCCAATATTAGGGCTTAACATGCCCCTCCCCTTGAGACAAGTGTTGTCTGCAACGCTTGAGTAACTCTGG
>SNQJ01S0006406.1:0-14738 GCA_010110895.2 Picea sitchensis
ATAAATGTTGTGTCTCTTGTGAATGTGTATTCCTCAGTGATCTTGTTCTTATGTTGCTATTATCTATTGAAATGCAAAGAACTATAATAATGGCATAAACATTAACAATCAGGCTCTTTGTTTTTTACAATTGTAATCACAATGTTTTTACAAGTATGTATAGCTCTCTTCATTTTACTTGCACTGATAACTGATGGGTTAGCTTCCCTATTGTGAGATCTAACAATATACTCCACTCCATATTTTGTGAGATGGTATTTGTTCTCTTTCCGGAAGAAGATTTATTTTCTGTCATAAAGATAAGGACACTTTAATACAATACCACATATATCCAACAAACCACTTCCAAAACAACTTCATCTACCAACTTAGAAGCAATAGAAAACTTCAATCTACATTGACTGGTAACTTGAAGTGTTGCTTTATCATGTACCCAACCAAGAGGGTAAGGTTTCTGATGAGGTGTTGTGGTTAATCCCAATCTGTTTACAATCTCTTCAGATATCAAGTTAACTTGTGTGTCTGGATCAAACAGAGTTTCCACTAACATCTATACATTTTTATGTGGAAATCGAAGTGAAATATCAAGGTGAGTTGCTTGCACACACAATTCATCTAAGTTTGTGGGGTTAAATAATAACTATGTATGTCGAATGTAATTGTGGAGTGCACCAATATATTTCATCAAAGTTTCATGAGAATCTAAAGGAACATTTAATGCAAGTGCTTGTTTCCTAAATTCCTCAGTAAAACTCTGAACACTTTGACCTTTACCCTATCTTATAATTTTTCCATTCCATCGTGGATTTTTGAACATAACCCAGTGGATAAAATTTATTTTTCAACGTAGATGTAAATCCAGACCATGAATAAAGGAGTTTAAAATTGTGCTTACTACCTTTCTAAAATTTTCTCTCCCACCAAACAAGGGTTGTTCCTTCCAGCTGAACATAAGCCAACTAGATCTTCTCCTCTTACTCTTCGATCTGTTGAGCACGACAATAAAGTTCGATTTGTCTAATCCAATTATTAAGCTTATCTGCATTAGATTCTCCATTATACATGGGCAAATTAAACTTCAAAGCTAGTTTCAACAATGGCATTTTAGAAGTACTTAGATGAAAACTAAAATGATGAGAATGAGAGGAAGAGGAAGAAGAGCTTGAACTTGATGATGGTGCTGGAGGCTCGGGAGGATCTCCTCCAACTTCATGGTTTACTGAAGCATTATCCTCTTCTTTAACTTTCTTCTTCTTCTCCTTTGCCAGTCTCTTCTTGTAATCTGCAAACAATTTTTCTACCATATCTGACATGCGGTAGAAAGCCTAGTGAAAATTCAACTCATACTCTGTATGAAGTTCTTCATCCTCCATTTTCCTTCTTCGGGTTGCACGTCTAATCTATGGGTTGAAATTCTTAATTTTTCCTTCACCTTCTTTAAGCTTGGCCCTGGTAAGAATTCACACTTGCAATTCAAGTCAAAGAACACTGCTATGATACCAACATGATCCAATATCTTTACATCAATGACATTACATGAATTACATTAAGAGCATGAATTTAAAATCTTGTGTGCAACATAATGAAAGAGAACATAATCATGGAGAAAAGATGAGAAGAAGAGCAAGAGCACAAGACATGATAACAGAGTTCGTCCAATATGGACTACATCTTCGGGCCCTACTTCAAAATGGAGAGGCTTTATATTATTCTCAACAAATAAATTGGCAAAAATACATCATTATACCTCAAGCTTGAAAAATGGCCTTCAGATCCACTGCTCTGATGAAGAAACGAACATCACCAGTGAATTTGTGGTGAGGAGTAGTGTAAAAATGACTGTCAAATCGCCTCAATCTGACAAAGTCACCTCCAGACCCCCGTTGGGCTCTCTACTTCGTAAAGCGTGCCTCTTCAATCTGTACAGTGCCTGCGTTAATTTCTCTGCATAGAAAAACGTGCCACTGGTTGGCTAGGCGCGGATCTCTTAAGAAGATGGTAAAAGTTGGTTTCAAATAACAATTGGGGGGTGGGCTTTATAAAGTCACGCTCATGGTTCGTTGGCAACTTGGGTTAATTAAAGCTTGTTTGTTGGGGAGGTCTTGGGGTCAAGCCCACAGGCCTTCAATTTTGGTAATCATTGTAACATATAGTGACCATATATAATATAAACTACCATCCATTGAATGGAACTCTCGCCAATCTTTTTAGATTTTGGGTTTATAACAAATATATATTATAATATTTGTTGGTTGGATCTTGTAATATATAACCTATGGTTGTTTCCAACGATAACTCCTGCCCATTTTAGATTTTGGGTGCCAAATTGAAAAGATTATATATATTTAAACTACCATCCATTGAATGGAACTCTAGCCCATCTTTTTAGATTTTGGGTTTATAACAAATATATATTATAATATTTGTTGGTTGGATCTTGTAATATATAACCTATGGTTGTTTCCAACCATAACTCCTTCCCATTTTAGATTTTGGGTGCCAAATTGAAAAGATTATATATATTTAAATATATGGGTAGGTTGGTTCATAACCATAACCCATATATATTTAAAACTAATCCGTTTGCATATGGTTTTAAAATAATCATAATAATAAACCATATTTCACCCATAATCTGCCATTAATCATAATTTAATCTTTAATCATGATTAGTAGCCCATAATTCGGATTTGACTAGTCAATTTTCACACATGCACACGTCAATGTTACCAACTGGATTTCCCATGTCATGTGTCACATCTTGGAAGTGCCAAGTGGTGCACTCTGGGAGTGCCACGTGGCATTTTTTACTAGGCCATTTGGTCGCCCAAAAGTGATGAAAATGGACATGTGGCATGCTTTGGGACTGCCACGTGTCCTTGTTGACGCCATGATGACATCAACAATGTGCAGTCTATCATGTCACCTTGTTGACTTTTGACTAATTTGACTAAAAATTTGACTCGCCATAACTTTGTCATCCAGACTCCGTTTGAGGTGTCATTTGCATCGTTAGAAAGCTCTCGATGAGTTCTTTGACTTGATGCCATTTTTTTTATGAGATTTTAGGAATTTTATTTTTTTCCCTTTTAGATCCTCCTGGATCAACAAGTGCAGACTCACTTATGCTAGCTCCATCATGACTCCACACACTCTACATGATGTGTAATGTCACAATGACCTCTCTCCTTTATATACAATCCTTAAGGGTCAGCATAGAATCTCCTCCATAAGTCAACATCAAATTAGACTTTCCTTGTTGGTGTGAAGCCCCAACACAAGCCCATGAAGCCCATCACCAAACCCATGAAGCCCCCACTCAAATCCAAAGGGGTTTTCACCAAACTAAAATTGTAATGTGGTTCCCACAATGATTCCCACATGCCCAACACCTAGGTTCATATGAGAATACATGCCCAAAGCTACAAAAATAAACACTCCCTCTTAGCGAGGAAGGTATTATCGCCACACTCCACAAGTGGGAATGCCTCTCGATGATACAAAAACATCAATACTCCTTTTGAGTGAGGGGGGAATTTCATCCTCCTTCATTACCTGGAACTAGATTTATCTCCCGCACTGGATCCTCTACCACAGCTTCTCTTCAATCCATCTGATTGGTTTCTCCCTCTGTCACTGAAGCAAATCATGCTCTCCATTCCTCCTAACCAGATGCATCCTCGGTCACTGAAGCAATTCTTGTTGTCTGGCATGATCCCATCCTAGAAGATATCCTACTCCTAGAAGCCTTCTACCTCCAATCCGCTTGTAAGTCCATCTCAACCCATCGCACCTACTTGAAATTCTTGGAAGATGTCTCTCTCCCATCTAGACCTGGAGGTTGGCTCCCACTAAAAGATTGAATCTCCCTTTGAGCCTCCTAACTCCCTCTGAAGTTAGACTTCCTCTCATCCTCCTAACTCCCTCTGAAGTCAAACTCCCTATGAGTCCACACAACCTCCGGAGCTACCTGATCCCTTTCCATTGTCCTCTACACAGTCTTGGGAGGTTGCTCCTCCCTACTGGATTTTGAGGGTTGACTCCCTCTAAAATCTAGCTACTGGTGGGGCCACCTTCCTCACCACTAGTGGAGCTACCTTTTTCCTCTGTACCTATGTTACTGGTGGGGCCACCTACCTCACCACTAGTGAAGTTACTTTATCCTCATCTTTTTTGTTTCTCCTACTGGTCACAATATGCATAGACTGACCCTCTCTAACTCCAAGAATCACTACTAATATGAAGCTAGATCCTCTGGGCATCCAATAACACATGTTCATCCCTGAACATCACTGCATATCCCTAAGGCTGAGAACACACTCCTAGCACCAATAGAACATTTTCCACTCACAACATATCCCCTCAATCCATCAGGAATACTACTGCTCCATATCCCTATACTGCATGCATGATCCTCCAACTAAGCTCCTCATACTTGCATGAGTCAAACATTGTGAAACTCAAGAACAAATCTTGTGCCCCTATCATGTGTTGATGTCTCCCACTATATAAGAACCATGCAATCCTCCAAGGCAAACATCCTTCTTCCCCAAGTCACGATCATCCAATGAACTTCTACCCAAGTCCATCATCCAATTCACCAAAAACCCTTCATATCTGCAAAATGCTACCACTGATCCTTTGTCCTTGTATGAACAGTCCCAAGCTACCGTTCGACACTAAGTCTAGTCCACTCTATACCTTCACAACTCATCTCTGCAATGTCCTCATCCTCCTAGGTCAAATACCTCATACATTGTCGCACCTCGACAATGTACAACTCTCTAGCCCGATGAAGGCTCTATATCATCAACCTGACATACACACAAAGACATCTCGTATGTGCCAAAGCACCTGAGTTGCACCCATTGTAACTCACCATGACAAGTCACCGGAAGTCCATTCACAGGGTTGGAAATCTACCACACAACAGACTACTATGATCTGGGCTCTCTACCAATCCACTAGAACTCCCAACCTGTCACACTACTGAGATGCAATAGTCCACAACTCCTTGTCTAGATAGTGTGCTCTATGTCTCAAACCAGAGACCATCTAACATGTTGCCACCTGCAACTGTCATTGAATCTCCCTTTCAAATCTATCACCTGTGACCTTCCTGGAACAAGAACAAGAACAATACTCCTCTAATGTTGTATCCAAAATATGTGTCTCAAGGATGATCCCCTTCTCTTCAAATCCCCAAGCTCTGATACTGTCATTTTTCACATGCAACTCTATGTGAATAATTTTTGGATCTGAGAAATTGCTTCCTAGTGAACCAATAGTAGCACCCTAGTTGTTATCACTAAACAATTCTACACTGAAAATTGTGTAGAAATTTAATGACAAAATCAACAAGCTAATATTTTGTCATACACTTAGCAACCTAGAGATAATTTTCTTGCATGAACTCTGAAATGTCTAAAACCCACATTCAGAAATTACCATAAGCAGAAATATACATTGCTAAGTAATTATGTTGCGGAATAAACATAATGAACATCATTCAATCAATCATGAATAACTCAGAAATTTAGGCAAATGTCAGGGAAAACCCCAATGTGGGGAAACCCAAAGAGAGAGAGAGAGATTCTATTAGCTTTAGGAAAGATTTATCAGTAGCTACAATACATTTTCAAGAAAAGAGAGACAATTTACAACACAAAACTGTCCCACCACAAAACTGCCTTGAAATTCGTACCACAGTCCATACAACTGTACAGATTTGTTGAAAATAGCACCTCGAAAAATGTGCCCAAAATAGACAGTTGTACCCTTCCTTTTGTATGGCCAACCTCCTTCAAAAAACTCTACAAAAACTTTCTCGAAAATTGTGCCTTCTCTTCCCTCGATTTTCATGCCAAAGTTTGTTGTTGTACGGCTTGTCCTAGCAAATATAACAACATCACTCAAAACATAAAATGCCTCCTTGGGATTTTCGCCCTAGCTCTCTTGGGAAATGTGACAACTTGTTGCTCACTTTCCTCTTCAAACTCTCCTCAGAAATCTCTCTCACACTCTTCTTCTCTTGTCTTGCAAACTACCCAATGCATTCTTTTATAAAATCTTAAGATGACATTTTACCTCCCAAGTGTCTTTTCACCTTCCCCAGCCCTAAATCCAAAGGCCAAAATCTAATCTTCCTTTACAAGATCAAGTGACATGATTCATTGCCTCCAAAATAAATCACTTAAAATATTAAAGTACATTTCACTTTATTACATAAGTGCACTTTATGAAATAAAGTAACTTTAATATTAGAAGGTACACTTCATTAAAAAATCACTTTAATAAAAGAACCACTTTATAACAACTTTATAAAAACCCATTACAAAGTTAAGTGCTTAGTAATGTCAACATAAAGTTACATCCACATACAAGACAAAACATGCGGAGTACCTCCCGAGCTAAAAAGCCAACAAATTGTTGATTGAAAATATATGTAGCAGAAACACAAAAGATCAAAGATGAATCATCAACACATATGGGACACAATTTCACTTTTGTAATCTTGTTAACATAAGAAATCCTGAGGGAAAAACCAACCCTCCCAGCTAATATAATATCACCAAAATATGAGGACAAACTTGTCCTCCAAAGTCACCAAAACTAAGAACAACCTTGTTCTTCAATAACAATACAAATTAGAAAACCAAACCTCAGCAATATCCCTAGGAATCTCCTCTGCACACGAATATATTGTAGACCACTTGTATGGCCTAATGACATCACCTGTCAGCCTGTACGAATTTGTACCTTCCCAAAAACTCAGATATGTGATTCACCTTATTGACAACCTACATATATACGTTGTTTGTTCCATTACTGGTACAGACCCCCCTTCTCCACAAGGGTTGCGCAACCTCCCGGTCTTAGGATATTCTCAAGATTGAATGAAAACAATCTTTGATTTCGTGTTGGAATCTTTCAGCAACAATCCACAGGTCTTTGCAAACTTTCGCCTGCGTGCTCAAGCGCTAAAACACCAGTCTCCTCCACTTGACCACACCTTGTGACCACACGCCTAATTGGAAAGGCGTGTCGTGATTTCGCGTGTCGGCAATACGAGTAAATCGACTCTCTATTCTTCAAACTCCCAAGTCCCAAAATTGCGACAAGGGCTTAGTTTGTGCTAGCTCCTCCCTTTACTTCTGCCATATGACCTCTGGCTAAACCTTCCGAGCGGGTCAAGATTTCATGACTCAAACTTCTGATGTAGTTCACCTCCGTTCTCTCGATCCTCTGTATCCAAAATTGTGAAATTTCAGAGCACCAAATCAACAGTCACCAACATCTCTTCAACCAACGACTGTAATCAAATTGCAATTTTGCGTTTTGCGAGTTTTCGCAATCTTCTACCTCCAACTTCCTGATTCACGAATTAGCGAAATACTAATCGGTCACCGCGTGTCCTTCCTCGATGAACGACTACGATCACTTCGCGGATTTGGATTTCGTGAATTCTCCACGACTCTACCTTTTGACCTTTTTCACTCTGCAAGTCAGTGAAACGCTGCTCTCTTACCATGTATCCCTTCAACGAACGGTCCCGATGATTTTAGGATTTCGCGATTCGGGGTTTTTCGAATTTCACTCTACTTCTATCAATTTCATTAACCTTGTGAAATTTCGATGAGTCTTCGCGCTAACTAGTGCGCTACTTCTCCGAGATTTAACAGTTTAGAAGATTTCGGCTCTTCCCAAATGGATCTCGACCCTCGGTCTTATCCAACCTTCAAATTCCTTTTCTGAAGGGTTTCTCTCGCTCAAACTTTTATGCTTGTTCCTCTTTCAAACTTCAATCCTTCAGAACTTAGAAGTTTTTTTTTCTAAGTTTCTTCTCTCGAGATTTAATACCGCTACTCCTCCTGAGCTTCTGGTAAATGAAGTTTAAATCTCGCCCTGCGCACAGTTGCACTCTGCATCTTCTTCAAAAGACGTTCTGACACCCTCCTGGCATACTCTGTGCTCAATCTCCTGAGCGTTCAAACTTTAACACAAGTTTGTTCATATGCGCACTCCTTGCACTCAATATGCACACTTTGCATACGAAATCTCCCTGCTATCTCTTCTGAGCTTTTAAGTCAAAAAAGACTTCTTCACGTGCACTCCTTGCGCTCTGCATGCACGCCTTGCATAACCTTACAAAAGAGAAACAAATGAATTATTCAACTATCTATTCATACACTATGAACATCATTCGTTCACAAACATAATAACACAGTAAAAAACTGTAACAGTATCACACTGTGTATGTGAGTCAATTTTCTTTGTTCTATTCATTCAGAAGAAAACAAAATTACAATCGGTTTCCCTTTACACTATTACAAGAAAACTTGTATGAGGACTCAGATCTTTTTCGCTCTTCATCCTCCTATCTAAATACTATTACCTCCTACTCAAGCGGTTACCTACTCATTTAATGCAACCTAATGACTAATCAGGCTAACATCCCACACCTGTAATATATTATAGTCGTGTAAAGGATTTACAATGGTTTCGTCCTTTCAAACGGTGGCCCAACTTTACATACAATTAATAAATTAATGAGAAAATCAAAAAGGTCTTCACACCGCTACCAAGTTGATTAAGGTCAGTTTGGCTCCTTCGATGTGTTGAGGTGTTGATTATGATTCCACGTCCGCTTCCTTTTGATGTGATAGCGATGCTCCTGCATCATACTCCTCTGGCCAAAATATTCATGGACTCTTGTCCATGAGTTCTCTCACTGTTTTGCCATGCTTCAAAATATCTGATTCGGTTACCTAACTTGAATCTTCCACAGGGTGATCCTTCCATTTCACTAAATATTTTGGATACATCTTTCTTTTAGTTTTCCTTCCAACTCTCTATTCTAAAATTTTCTCCATCTGAGGTTTTTCTACTATGGGCATCTGTTCTTCCCATTGAATCTCTTCTTAATCATCCAATTCTCCCGTGTCATCTCTGTTATAAGGATACAAATATGCAACGTTGAATATCGATGATATCCCAACATTATCTGGCAACTCAATTTCATAAGCATTTGTTGCAAATTTTCTAAGGATCTTGCATGGTCCTATCTTTTTCATCTTCAACTTATTATATGTTCCTCTTGGAAACCTCTCCTTCCTCAAATGAGCTAAAACTTCATCTCCCACTTCAAATTGAACTTCCCTTCTTTTCTGATCAACTATGTCCTTATACTTTTGATTACTATCATGCATTTGCCTCCTAATTTGATCATGAAGTCTTTGCATTTCTATAGCAAAATATTTCACTCCAGCGCTCCTGAATTCATCTTGTTTCAATTCTCTCAATTCTACAACCCCTCTCGGTTGTCTTCCATATACTATCTTGAATGGACTTTTTCCAGTGCTTCTATTAACTGAATTGTTAAATGCAAATTCTGCTTGTGCCAAAATCTGATCCCAATGACGACCTTGTTCAGTGACTAAACTCCTTAACAAATTTCCCAGACTCTTGTTCACCACTTCAGTTTGTCCGTCTGTCTGAGGATGATATTTTGAACTAAAAGATAAATTAGTTCCCAACCTCTTCCATAGAGTCCTCCAAAAGTGTCCCACAAACTTAGTGTCCATGTCTGAAACTATGCTTCTGGGTAATCCATGCAATCTCACAACTTCTCTAAAAAACAAATTGGCTATGTGTGTAGTGTCATTTGTTTTCTGGCATGGTATAAAATGTGCCATCTTAGAAAATCTATCGACCACAACAAATATGGAATCACTTCCCTTCTGGGTTCTAAGTAATCCCAATACAAAATCCATACTAATTGCATCCCAAGGCCTTTCTGGAATAGGCAACGGATGATACAAACCAGTGTTTTGTCTCTTCCCTTTTGCATGTTGACAAATATTACATCGGTTTACAAATTTCTTCACATCTGCCCTCATACATGGCCAATAATACAAACTACTCAGTGGTGCAAATGTTTTATCATGACCAAAA
This sequence comes from Picea sitchensis, assembly GCA_010110895.2. Lineage (NCBI taxonomy): Eukaryota > Viridiplantae > Streptophyta > Pinopsida > Pinales > Pinaceae > Picea > Picea sitchensis. The sequence goes on from SNQJ01S0006406.1 coordinate 9,955, forward strand.
TGTCCGGTGAGATCTCCACTGTGCTTTTATTTCAACAAATTATCTCTCATTGAACATCTTGGTATGCACAATTCGCTTCCTTTAAACAACAATCCATCCTGGATCAAATATTTTGACCATGAGTTGTTATCCCTCAACAAAGGATTTTCATATGCTTCATAAGCCTCCTTGAAATCTGAATCTTCCTGATACATTTCCTTAAAGTGCTCAAACCCTAAGGTCTTCACTTGAAATTCCTGTACAACCAAACTTCTCCTACTCAAAGCATCTGCAACTTTGTTAGCACTTTTAAAAATATGTTTAATGACAGAAGTAAAATTCTACATGAACGTATCACGAAAGAATAATCAAGTCAATCAGAAAGTCAAATCAATCAATCATTCAGTCAAGAATCAAAAGAATAGTAGAGCAAACCACCATGGTAGAAGAATAGGGGTTAGAGCCACAGTATAGGTCCGTCAGAGCACCGGAGCTAAGTCCGTCAATGCACCAGAAAAAGAGAATATATGGGCCCCCACCCGAATAAGCAAATTAAGAAATCCGCGTAACTTCAATGGAGAGCACCCGAGCTAAGTCCGTCAATGCACCAGAGAAAGAAAATATATGGGCCCCCACCCGAATTCCATTAAGCAAATCGAGAAATCCCAGTAACTTCTCCCAGTAACTTCAATGCGTTTAAAAGCATATCCACAAAAACTACCATAAAAGGTAAGGTTATACTTATATCCGTACCAGATGGGAAGATCTACGCTGCTCTACACTATGTAGATCAAACTATTTCATTGGTAGTTGAAGTCAATACATGCATGTATTTATATATTGGCTATCTTTGCAACAGCAATATTGGCAGATAGCCTCGGCCAATATTGCAACAACAACGCTATCTTTGCAACATCAATATTGGCTTAACAATCTTGCTATAATATCAGTTTATCCCAGTTTGAAGGTATAATCACTGATATCAACGCTATCTTTGCAACAGCAGTATTGGCTTCACAATCTTGCTATAATATCAGTTTATCCCAGTTTGATGGTATATTCACTGATATCAGTTTTACCCCAGCTTCTTTAACATAGTTAACGATGGTGATTCCTATAGGCGTTCATCATCCACGATCGATGTGCTGGTAGTATTCACATTCTTACAGTTTGCTTGGATTTGCTACTAGTCTTACTATCTACACCAAGAATACAAGGAAGGTTACAGACATAGTTCTTGCTTGCTCCAGTTATGGGAATTTTGCAAGGGTTGCACACCCATGCATGCGCCTGTATATGTCTGTGGAAAATATTAAGTGTAACTCCGTGCTACATGTCTGTTTTAGTTGATTCTAGAATGCATATGAAATATGGTTGTGCTTCTTCAGAGCATAAGCATTCTCTGGCAGACCATAGACCATAGACCAGAGGTTCCATTTGCTGGACAGAAACTGTGAAAATCTTGTTCTTGCATCAGTTTGTAGACACAGTGTTGAACTGCTTATTCTTGCATTAAATAACTGTGCCAGACCTGGCTCCTTTTTACTTGGTAGCTGTGGCTACAACATGTCCACTACTGGAAGTTTTGATGCTTAGATGCTCTGTTGAAAGCTTTTATCTTTCTTGGTTTGTTCTTACTGCTACGTCAGCACTTGTCAAGTTAGCAGAACATCTTCCAATCGTCGTCCATTAATAACAATCCCGTAAGAGATTGGATTCTGAAGTTTTACGATTCTTGAGTCCACATTTTTATATATTTTGAAAATATCGTGAGTAACAGGATTGTTCAACCCTGTAATCGATGTTTACAGTCATTTCATCTGCTTTGATCTCTATATCTGAATGACTAGACTCAACAGAAAGAAACAAAATTCTATTTTAAAAATTTTAAACATAGAAAGAAACCTAATTCTATTTAAAAATATTTCAAATCTTAAAAAATGCATTGAATTTACGAGAATAATCCAAACACTCAGAATCATATTCTACAGTAAATATATCAAAGCGCTGGTTTCATGTTTGGTGAGCCAATACCAAAGGGGCCCAATTTTTTTTTTCTTCCAGGGATTCCTATCTAGATATCCTTGTTGGAATAATGTAGAAATTAGGATACTTAGTTAAGATTTACGTAACTAAGTGGTTGTGGGTTGTTGTGTGTGTGTCCAATTTAGGGTTTGCTTATGGTTTCAGATCCACATTTGTAGGAGTTCAGTTCAAGCTTGTTTGTGCTATATAAATGTAATGTTTGGCTTTGATAATCAACGAAGGTGAGCTCTGCTCACGTATTTTGTTCTGCCTCTATTAATTAATTTGGTATCAGAGCCGTGGTGCGTCACTGAAGTAAGGAGTCGAACGCTGGAGAGGTTGCACGAATTGAGCGTGGAGTTGATCGCTGGTTTGAGTGTGCGTACAAGAGTTTATGCAATATTCTAAAGAGAAGAGAGCCGTGAGCATAAGGGAGCTGGAGCTGTTGAGGACAATTGAGCAGCGCAAGCTATGAGAGCTCCATACCTACTTCGAATACTTCTACATCATAGTAGGCTACAACCTTCAAATGCCAGGAGGCGTGTTCGTACTCCGTGGCCACTGATCTAGTAACTGTGAGGCGGATCGTTGTCTTCGTGCACAGTGCGAGGAGGCCGAGGACGTCGAGGATATTCGTGACATAGGAGATGGAGCCACCGAGGAACTCAACCTGCGTGCCGCCTGATGAAGTCGTGGCAGTAATGACCCATGACCAGAGCTCGAGCTCGCTGTTTGTATAATCACTTGAAGGGCGTTGTATTCGCTATACATCTTTAGTCGTAATGTTGCAGGCACCATGGTGGCCTTCATTCGAGTGGAAGGATTTTTTTTTTACCCCTGGGGAATGTAACCCGCGAAGTCGACTCGAAGGCACTCGACGGGAACTTGAAGGGGAGAGAGTGAGATCGAGGCTCGCCGGAGGTGAATCTGGACGGAGAAAGAAACCTAGATCTTTTGAGATCTTCAGTCGTGCTATACAACTTCAGTCGCGGTCGATGTTGATGCGCATGGGATATTGCTTCTCAAACGAGTCGGTTGATATTTGACTCGAGCTGCGTTCTGGGATCAGCCGAGGAAGTTGTTGCATTGCTGTTGGCAGGAGAAGGCTTGGTGGTGGCAGCAGAAAGGTAATTTTTGAGTTGTTTTTAAAGAATTTAAACTGGCAAATTATTTAATTGATTCATACCTAAATGAATCAAATAAATTAGATGGATCCAATTATGTAAATTGAAAATTTAAGATGCAAACAGTGCTGGAAGCATCCGGGGTTTGGGCTATTGTCTCGGGAGATGAGGCAAAGTTTGCTATTGCTGCCCAAGAAGAGAGAAAACAAAGCTAAAGTTTTTCTCAAAATGTCTGTAAAAGACAACATAATTCCGCATATAAGAGATTACAAAACATCTAAGGAGACATGGGACATCTTGAAAGGTTTGTACCAAACTACTAATACAAACCGAGTTTTGTTTTTAAAAATCAAATTGCTTTCAATCAAAATGGAGGAAAATGAAAATGTTACTAATTTCATTTCAAGATTCAAAGATTTAAAAGATAAATTGGGTGACATAGGAGAAAAGATCTCACCCACTGATCTAGTAACTGTCACGTTAAATGGCATGCTAGAAGACTACCAAATGTTCATAACAGGTATTGCAGCCCGAGAGAATGCTCCGACATTTGAAAAACTTGCAGGTATCCTTCTACAAGAGGAGGAATGTAGAAGCCATCTTACGGGAAAGCCTCCACATTCAGATTCGGCATTGATGGCAAAGGGTAAAGGAAAGCCTTGGGAACGCCACAAAGGAAAGCCTTGGGAACGCAACGAAGGAAGCAAACCTCAATATGCAAAAGAACATAAAGGTATGACATCTCCTCGGTCTCATACAAACCAGAGAAAGAGTGATACATGTTTTAATTGTGGAAAAGTTGAACATCATGCTAAGGATTGTTGGTATAAGCATAAACATGAGAACAAATATAGAAATTCAAGGCAGAATAGTAATTTTGCTGAAAGGGGTGATAATGGTAATGATGAATTCCGCAAATTATTTATATCAGATGCTGCTTTGTCAGCTGAGACAGATGATGTGCATGCATGGTATGTAGATTTTGGTGCATCAATCCACATGTCTTGTAATAGAAACTGGTTTGACAATTATTGTGAGACTAATGATGGTGCTAACATTTATCTTGGTGATGAACGGTCACATCAAATCAAAGGTTATGGGGATATCTCTGTTACATTACCAAATGGTATTGTTAAACAAATACATAATGTAATGCATGTACCTGGTATAAAGAAAAATTTAATTTATGTTTCCACCATAACAGATCAAGACATGAAGGTAGATTTTGTAAAATCACATTGTCTTGTGAAGGATGTAAAAGACCATTATAAAGTAGTTGCTACAGGAGTCAGATTTGGAGGGCTATACAATCTTGATGTGACGATGAAAGGACGTCAAGCCTTGGCTTCAACAATGATGCCAACAGAGGTATTGTGGCATCAAAGGTATGGACATCTAAACTATAATGATTTGTTGCTTCGTCAGAAACAAGGCATGGTGGAAGGACTTCCAGTATTAAATAATGAACATAGTGCATGTGATGGGTGTGCTTTGGGAAAGCAACACAAAGAAAAATTTCCTTCTCACGAAGATAGAAGAAAGAGGGATATACTTGAACTTGTGCACACAGATGTTTGTGGTCCCATGTAGACAAGGTCTATTGGAGGAGCATATTATTTTCTCATTTTCATTGATGATTGCACTAAATACACATGG
>SNQJ01S0006406.1:14748-61290 GCA_010110895.2 Picea sitchensis
TGACACGCTTGGCCTGTTTCTTTCTAGTTTGTGTCTGATGTTACATGAACTTATCATTGATAGATAGATCTGTTTTCAAGCTAATATCAATAGAGTAGGAAGTGGTTGTATCTTGTTTGTCTACAGGACTCAGTGAGGAACAAAGGATCGAAGCTCAACTCGGAGCGTGCAGGGACAAACGTCGATAAAAAGGTACTTATGTTATCCTTCCTTCTCAAGTGTTAGTTTAGATAGATTTGAAAGGAAGTCAGTGTCCACGTTAAGCATTTTCTGTCTTAGAGTTAAGGTCAAGCTCTTTGAGGTCATCTACCTCTCTGCAGGGAGATTTTCCTACAACAGAAACTGGCGACTCCACTGGGGACAGGTAGATGACCTCAAAGAGCTTGACCTTAACTCTAAGACAGAGAATTCTTAACGTGGACACTGACTTCCTTTCAAATCTATCTAAACTAACACATGAGAAGGAAGGATAACAAAAGTTCCTCTTTATCGACGTTTGTCCCTGCACGCTCCGAGTTGCACTCCGATCTTTTGCTCCTCGCTGAGTTCTATAGACAAACAAGATACGACCACTTCCTACTCTATTGATATTAGCTTGAAAACAGATCTATCTATCGATGATAAGTTTATGCAACATCAGACACAAACTAGAAAGAAACAGGCCAAGCGTGTCATATTAATGAGAATAACGACAGCAGTACTTACAATCGTAGATGTGAATGTGACAGCTTCGTCAAGTCCCCTTCGTCTAACCCTTGCTCGAAATATCCACAACTTGGATGGAAACAGCTTCACTGATCACTCTCCTTGGCTGACTATGTGTTTCCTATGAGATCATAGGTTTCATGCTAGCAATTCTTCCCCAATCAGCTCTGTTCCAGCACCACTTATGAGATCATAAGTTTGGTGTAATTCTCATTTTTCCAGTCCTCTTTCACCATTAGAAAGCTTTCTTATATAGCCTTGGAGAGGCTCAACAACTTGAGATATCCTTGGGGAAGTTGGGGATTTTCCTCCTTCAGTTGAGGATCTACCCTAAGATCATGGCTAGACTAGGGATTTGAATCCAAATGCCTTCCAAGAATGAAAGGATCCTTCCCCCATTCATCTCAACAACTTAACTACTGCCCAGAATAGGTAGCGCTCCCTCAAAAGAACCATCGGAGCGTTGTAGCGCTCCCTAGTAGGCTTTAGGGGGGCGCCAGTGCTTTCAAAATCTATAGCGCTCCCTCAAAAGGGCCAGAGGAGCTTTATAACGCTCCCTGACAGTGTAAGGGGGAGCGTCGACGCTCCGAGATAGTGTAAGGGGGAGCGCTCCCCTCCAAAAACTCAATTTTTGAGGTGCTTTCAGATGGCAAAAGGTTTGCAAGCCTGCTGACTCATTTCTCCTCTTCCAGATCNTGCAAGCCTGCTGACTCATTTCTCCTCTTCCAAATCAAATGTTTGAGGTATTTCAAGTGTCCTTCTCATGTCGTTATAGGCATGACATAGGCAGCATGGAAATATGCTTCCCTAATACTTGCGACATTTGTGAGCAACATGCGACACTTGCGACCTTGTGAGCAAAATGCGACACTTGTGACCTTTGTAATGACGACACTTGCGACACTTGCGAGCAACATGCGACACTATCAAAGTGAGTAATTTTTATGTGTAACACTGAGTACAAAGCCTTGTGCAGTACTACATGTGAAGCTCTCTGGATGAGGAGAATTCTTGAAGACATGGGAGAAGAACAAAAGGCACCCTCAATTATCAATTGTGATAATCAAAGTTTAATCAAACTTGCCAATAACACTATGTATCATGCCAGAACTAAGCACATTGAAATTCAACATCATTTTGTCCAAGAAAAGATACAGTCAAAAGAGATTGACTTAATCTATTGTAACACCGATGAAAATATGGCTAATATTTTCACTAAGCCTCCAGAAAAGGAAAAATTTGAAATTTGCAAAGAGTTGCTAGGTGTGGTAGAAAATCCATTTTTCCATTAAGGGGGAGTGTTGGAATAATGTAGAAATTAAGATACTTAGTTAAGATTTATGTAACTAAGTGGTTGTGGGTTGTTGTGTGCCTATCCAATTTAGGGTTTGCTGGTGGTTTCAGATCCACATTTGTAGGAGTTCAGTTCAAGCTTGTTTGTGCTATATAAATGTAATGTTTGGCTTTGATAATCAACGAAGGTGAGCTCTGCTCACGTATTCTGTCCTGCCTCTATTAATTAATTATCCTACCTCCCAAAACCCAAGTAGCATAGAGGTAAATTCAGCTCACACTGGTTGGGATAAAGCGCAGCTGCACTTCAATTTTTTTTTCTTCTGGGGATTCCTATCTAAATATTTGACCTCTCAAAACGCACGTAACATAGAGGTAAATTCATCTCACACTGGTTGGGATAGAACACAGTTGCACTTCAATTATTTTTTTCTTTGAGGGATTCCTATCTAAATATCCGACCTCCCAAAAAGAACGTAGCATAGAGGTAAATTCAGCTCAAACTGATTGGGATAGAGGGCAGCTGCACTATATTTTCAGTTGCATCTATAAGGTTTTGACTCTCCCTTAATATTTGGAAATAACCTCGCAATGGTAATTTACTTAAGAGGTCTCCCTTGCCTCAAAAACCTAACCTATCACGGCACTCATTTAGGATAATCTGGAATGAGAAGTGGCAAACCCGAAAGCCCCAAGAAATGCATGGGAAAAAAGGTTTCACCTTTAAGGAAGGCAATCTCGCCCTTAAGGAGAAAAAAGTGTTGGAAATTGTAATTATAAGTACGTGAGATTTTTATGTAACCACCGATTTGTTTATCACTCAATTTAGCCCAATTGGCAAAAAGTAAAGTCACACATTTACTCAAACACTAAAGTCACACATTTACTCAAAAGTGAGTCAACCAGGGGTGAAGTTATAAATGGAGCTAATTTCTATCGTCTCGAGCTCTTGTAAGTGGTTGAAGAGCCATTCAAGTTAATGGTAGTGTTTAATGTTAGGTCAGTAAGTCCAAGTCGTTTAGTTAGTCAATGATGAACCATGCAGAGTAGAAAGAGAGTTAGAGAAGAATAGTCGAGAACCAGTAGCAACCGAGGAGTGTAAGAAGTTTGATTCTGTAAATTCAACAGAAGAAGTCATTGGAGCTGAAGCTCATCTCTGTCATTGTATTTTGTATTCACGCACAATGTCTAAGTTCATTAATATCAAGCATTTGTGTATTGACAATTTTTTGTCTTATTTATGAGTTTATGTGCTAAGCATAGCACTGCGTTATTCTACATTCATAAATCATTTCATTAAGTGTGTGTATTCACAACATGCAACAAACTGAATAGTCTGTTCACTGCGCAGTGATTTTGAGAACTCTATCACGTAACCTGTTTGGTGCACAATATTTTAAACTACGTTGCACAAAGAAGAAAGACTCTGCGCACCATCGACCCAACGAAGTCGATCCCAAGATCTGGTATGAGAGCAGGTTTTACTAGAACAAGTTAATCAGAGCAGAAATTCTGTTGAAAGTGAAATATGGCTTCTACCTCAAATCTGCAACCTCCCACTTTTACAATAAAAAATTATGATATGTGATCCTTAACCATGAAGGCTTTGTTCCGAGGTAAAGATGTATGGGAGATAGTCGAGAATGGCTATGTGGAACCAGTAGATCAGGCAACATACAACTTCCTCACACACGATGAGAAAGATGTCTTGAAAGATCAAAGAAAGAAGGATGGAAAGACGTTGTTTTACATACATCAAGCCATGCATGAGAGCACACTTCCAAGAGTTGCATCAGCAAAGCAATCCAAGGAATCATGATACATATTACAAACCTCTCATCAAGGTATGGACAAAGTAAAGACTACAAAATTGCAAATTCTTAGAAAAGATTTTGAAACTCTATCAATGAAAGAGACAAATTCAGTAGATTCATTTTATACCCATGTCATTGGATTGATAAATCAGATTAAGTCTCATGGTGAAACCATAGAAGACAAAAAAGTTGATGAGAAGGTACTTAGGAGTCTTACTCCTAAATTTGATACCCTTGTTGTGACTCTAGAAGAAAACAAAGACTTGAGTCAGTTTAGTCTAGATGAACTGCAAGCTTCCCTCATCAATCGTGAACACATATTGAATAGGTCTGGTATGTCATTAGAGAATGCATTTTCTGCACAATCATCTATAAGCCGTGGGGAAGGGGGAGAGCTAACTCTAGAGGCAGAGGAAGAAATTCTGATAGAAGTGGATGCAGTAGCAATCCTAGAAAAACTGGTGGACGAGGTCAAAACCCAAGTACCGACAAGTCACGTTGTCAAAGAACTGACAAATCAAATATTCAATGCCATTACTATAAAAAGTATGGACATTAAGCATATGAGTTCAGAAAGAGACAGTACAATCAGAACAAGCAAAGTCAAGATCAGTCACACAACGCAAATAACCAAACTCGCCCTATGTTTATGGTGCGCGTTGTAAAAATGCCTATAATGTCACCAGTTGAATGCAATATTGCTCAAGAAAGTCCATGTGACATATGGTATTTAGATTCAGGCTGTAGTAACCACATAACAAGAAACATAGAATTGTTTTCTAGGTTGGATGAGTCAGTCCAAACCAAGATTACACTTCGAACAGATATCCAAGTCACTATCTTAGGCAAAGGTAGTATAAACATTTTAACGAGACAAGAAGAACAAAAATTTATTTCTGATGTATATTATGTTTCTGTTCTGAAGCATAATCTGATGAGTACAGGACAACTGTTACAAAAAGGATACAGAATCCACATGGAAGATAATCATTGTGTGATCATGAATAAAAGTCCAAGCAATCTACTTATTGCAAAAATCTAGATGACAGGTAATAGGATGTTCCCATTAACATTGAAGCCAGCCAAGAAGAAGAATACAACGCAAAATGTTGGTAAAGGAAAAAGTGTGCAGACAGACATTGCATTTACAGCTGAAAGTGCACGCAGTTCTAATGAAGAAAATATTGTGCGCAGTATCAAGAAAGGAGAAAATGGCACAAAGATGAAGGCGACATTATTGAATTTCATATTTGGACATTTGAACTTTGGAGGTCTAAAGTTGCTACACACAAAAGATATGGTAAAAGGTTTGCCATTGATTGAAAAACCAAAAAGGATATGTGAAGGTTGCATATTTGGCAAGCATCACAGAGAATCATTCCCAGTTGGAAAGTCTTACAGAGAAAAATATCCACTGAAAATAGTACACTCAGACATTTGTGGACCAATGCAAACTCCATCTATAGGAGGCACCACTTATTTTCTAACATTCATTGATGATTTCTCAAGAAAGACATGGATTTATTTCCTAAAGCATTAATCTGACACATTGGGTTGTTTTCAGCAGTCTAAATCACTTGCGGAGAAGTAGGGTGGTTATTTCATCAAGTGTCTAAGAACGGAAAGAGGAGGAGAATACATTTCAAGAGAATTTTAGAACTTTTGTAAAGTTCATGGCATCTACAGGCAATTTATCGCGCGATACACACCACAACAGAATGGTGTCACATAGAGAAAGAACAAAACCATCATGGAAATGGCGCGCAATATGTTGATAGCCAAACATTTTTCAAATGAGTATTCGATTGAGGCAATAGCAACTGCAGTATACATCTTGAACAAATGTTTGATAAAGAATGTGAAGAATAGAGTTTCTCAGGAAGCCTGTACAAGTTCAAAGCATAATGTGGTGCACTTAATTTTTTTTGGTTGCGTCGCATATGCACATGTACCAGACGAACTGAGAAGGAAGGTGGACAACAAAGGACATAAATTTATATTTGTTGGGTATTCTGAGGAAACAAAAGGATACAAGTTGTATGACCCTGTCGCAAGAAAAGTCATAATCAATTGCAATGTTCAATTCGTGGAGAATGAAGCATGCAATGGAAGCATAACAAAGACAGTAAAAATTATTGACGCGATGGAGCATGATGATACAGAAGATAAAATGGTTGAAACACCATGCACATGTGAGTGCGTAGTCCCATCTACATCTGGCACTGCAACGCAAATCATTGCGCATAATACTCTAGTAAGAACAATAGGTGTGCAATCTACACCTAGAGCACAACAAACACCAACAACTAGTCCAAGCAGTTCTACATCTCCATATCCAACTTTAGCAAGTCTATTATCAAAAAAGACAAGAAGTCTGCGCGACATCTATAATGAAGACGCATCCAATTTTTTTGCAGTTTTTGCTTTGTTTTCACAAATAGATGATCTGTTAACATTTGAAGAAGCTATCAAAGATGATGTATGGGCACAAGCCATGGATAAAGAAATCAGATGCATAGAGAACAATCAAACATGGAATTTGGTTGATGTACTTGAAGACAAGGATGTTATAAGTGTCAAGTGGATTTATAAAACCAAGCAAGATGCAGAAGGAAATTTACAAAAGTACAAGGCAAGGTTAGTTTCAAGAGGCTTTCACAACAACCTGGAATTGATTTCAATGAAACATTTGCACCAGTTGCGCACATGGACACAGTCAGAACCGTGTTAGCTATTGCCACGCAATACAAATGGCGAGTTTATCAGATGGATGTAAAGTCAACATTCTTGAATGGAAACTTAGAAGAAGAAGTACATGTGGAACAACCACAAGGTTATGAGGTTCCAGGACAAGAAGACAAAGTATACATATTGAAGAAAGCATTGTATGGATTAAAGCAAGCTCTGAGAGCTTTGTATAGTCATATAGATTCTTATCTCACACATAATGGATTTCAAAGAGGTGAAAATGAGCCAACACTGTACATCAAATCAAATCATCAAGTAATGTGTTAATTGTTTGTTTATATGTAGATGATTTGATATTTACAGGTGATTTTGGCATAGAAGAATTCAAGACAATCATAAAGGATGAATTTGAAATGACTGATTTGGGGTTTATGAGATATTTTCTGGGAATAAAAGTGCACCAGTCAAACACTGACATATTTATCTCTAAGTCCAAGTATGTGCATGTTGAAAAGAGTCAATATGGTAAATTCAAAAGTAGCACCAACACATGTCATAACAGGATTGAAGCTAAGCAAGGAAGATAAAGGGTCCAAGGTGGATCCCACACTATTTAAAAGACTGGTAGGCAATCTTATGTATATAACGATGACAAGACCAGACATTATGTATGGAGTGAGTCTAATTTCAAGGTTCATGGAAACACCAAAAGAATCACATTGGAAGGCAGGAAAGAGGATATTGAGATATGTGAATGGAATAAAAGATTTTGGCATTAAGTACTCCATTTCAGAAGATTTCAGACTCATTGGATACACTGACAGTGATTGTGAAGGAAACATTGATGACAGGAAAAGTACCTATGGGTACACATTTTATTTTGGAACAAGTATGGTATCAGGGGCATCAAGGAAGCAGCCCATAGTGACACTTTGTTCAGCAGAAGCAGAGTAAGTCACAGCTATAAGCGCAACTTGTCAAGAAGTATGAATGAAAAGGATGTTAAAAGATTTGTTGCAGGAACAACAGGAACCAACAATAGTCTTCTAGTTAGTCGGTTATGAACCATGCAGAATAGAAAGAGAGGTAGAGAAGAACAACTCAGAACCAACAACAGTTGAGGAGTGTAAGAAGTGTGAGTCTGTAAAATCAACAGAAGAAGTCATTGGAGCCGAAGCTCATCTCTGTCATTGTATTTTGTATTCACGCACAACACCGAAGTTCATTAATATCAAGCATTTGTGTACTGACAAGTTCATGTCTTATTTATGAGTTTATGTGCTAAGCATAGCACTGTGTTATTCCGCATCCATAAATCATTTCATTAAGTGTGTGTATTCACAGCGCCCAACAAACTCAGCAATTTGTTCATTGCGTAGTGGTTTTGGTGCGCAGTATTTTAAACTAAGTTTCACAGAGTAAATGCACCATTGACCTAACGAAGTCAATCCCAAGAAAAAGGACCTTTATGGGACAACACAACTGGTTGACTCTCCCTTATTGTTTTCGAAATAACCAGGTGAGAAAGAGAAAGCAACAAACTAGGGATAAAAGAGGACCTTTATGGGATAACACTATTGGTTCGGCTCTCCCTTATTGTTTTCGAAATAACCATGTGAGGAAGAGAAAGAAACAAACTAGTGAGGAGAGAAAGGAACAAACTAGTAAAGAGAGGTTACTGGGGCAAGTAATATTTTTAAAGTATGCACGTACATTCACCATTATTTTTAAAAACGCACGCAGCTAGTAAAGAGGGGTTACTGGGGCAAGCAATATTTTTAAAGTATGCACGTACATTCACCATTATTTTTAAAAACGCACACAGCTAGTAAAGAGGGGTTGAGCGCAGGCTCCCAGACTCCCAATATGATATCTCCATAATCGTCAGGAGCAATGAAAAGCCGCATAGGCGCCCACTCATCTCACAAACATTTTCTTTTATGAACACTTGGAGAAGTGCATGGTAAAACCCCCAAAAAAAATTAGTAAAAACCCTAAGCATGTTCTAGTCACACTAAAAACGTTTATTAAATTGGGTAGATTGGTCATTATTATATTAATCACTCTAATCACTTATTTTAATTACGAACTGAAATTAATAATTGAAATCACAACCCTTTATTTATTGTAACTAAGAATTTTCTGACCATATCAAATCCCTTCCATATAAATCACCTCTGTAATTAAAAGCACATTAATTCTGGCCATTATCAATAATTCTGTATGCCTATCCACATAACTAGCACATTTACATCTACATCAATGGTAGATGATAAAAGCCAATAAAAATAACCGTCAATTAACCATCTTTTAAAACGGGAGGTAAAACCGATATCAATGAATATACCTTCAAACAAACTGGGATAAACTGATATTACAGAAAGATTGTGAACAACAATAGCCTCTGCCAATATTGCTGTTGCAAAGATAGCCTATTCAATATATCTTTAAAACAGCAATATTGTGAAGTTTTTACGTATGAGGGCCGAGGCTATCTTTGCCACAACCATGACGTGGAAACCTTATCCTGTAATTTTGAAAAGCATGCTTGCTTGTACTAAGTTCTGCAAAAACATATGTATTTAACCATGTTTATAATTTTCGATTTCAAGTAATTAATTATGATTAAATGAAAAACATAATTATTTATGATCATCCGTTGTCACTTTCTTAGTATTCATAAGAACAATTTTATTAATTCTATCTACGGGCAAGTTTATTCAATGTCTGAAATTGACATTTTGATTGTTATTTTCTGATTGTTCCTCGCTCATCCATTAGTGTTTATGAAGATGTTCTGGATAATTAAATTCTCTCAAAATGGTTCCATTGTGAGGTAAAGCCATTAAATTTCGCAATGGCACTTACACAAATGCTGGGAGAACCGCAATTTTCATTTGCTTGAGTTAACATTCTTCTACCACTCTCCATTTCCCTCTTACTTTTGTCTTCTTCCACTGGCAAACTTCTTTGTCGTCCTTTGTCTGCGACCCGACCACAGGAAAATGTTTTTCCTGGTTCAATATAGTAAAACAAAACGAAAACATTATGTATGCGCATTCGCAATTCCTCCATTAATATAAAATGTAGGAAAGAGTCGAATATATGATTATATGATGCAAGAGAATCACGGGTTCCAAGGCAAGAGCATTTCCCAGATGGCTTGCTTTAAGTGAGAGTCATCGATCGGTTGGTCGAACTCACAGATAGCAATTGTTGAGAATGTACCTCATCTTGGACTTATAGGAGTTGTAAATTGGTAATTCATGACAGCGGATTCACAGGGAGATTTCATAGCCACCTACTGAAATGAAATGAATTGGATGGATGGACAGGAAAGAATGTGTAAAAAGAAGCTAAGTAGTTGGTTATATTCAAATCGCACGGGCGCTTCACTTCCCTACAACCATGTTCATTTACCAAATTCTTTGCATACCAGATTGATGTCCCATGTGGCAGAAACGCATATGTTAATTGGATATACAAAAAGCTTTGATTAAAGGTCTCTAAATGTAAATGGTTGGAAAAAATTCCACTTTCAGTTAGTAAAAACCCAAAAACCCCATGGCATAATAATCTAGCACAGCAGCTAACTCATTGTTGGTGAGCGTTTAAAGGTTAAAAGATTGAACTTGGTAATTAGATGGTCATACAGTAATTTTTAATCATATTAAGTAAATGTTAAAAAGTAAACATATTAATAGAAGCTTTTAAAAATGTTATAAAGTTATGAACATGAGATCTGGTTCATTGATTTGAAAGGACAACTAAAAATATACTAACATCTTCAATTGATAACCATTAAATGTGTTCATTATCAATAGGTGTAAGCCTTAATAATGCGGGTATTTATTACTAATTTATAATAATTATTATTATGATAATCATAACTAAATTATAGTTTTTAATAATTTAATTAGTTATTATTATTGAGTTTAAAAGTTTTCTACATTTCAGTATGAGAAATATGTAGATCTAATATAATATATAAAGCATTAAGATAATAATAAAAAATGTACAAAATTATAAAATAATAAAAAACATTAAAATATATAAAAATAAAAAACATATATAAACAAAAAGTTTAATGAATTTAATAATCAAAACATGTATATAGTACCATTAGTATAGAGTCATATTAACTTAGGATCTATCAAATATCTAGAGATCAAATCTTTAGAGATGAATCCAAAATTAATCTATACTCATATTCATTATACTTATTAATGATTAACAACAAAGTATGTTTTGAGATGTAAAGAATTTAATAACTAAAATATTAACTTTTAATTTCTGATGACAATCAAGATTATTAAAAACATATTAAATCATGTCTATAAAAAGCATATATCTGATTACAATCAAGCATATTCAAAACATATTTAATTATATCTATAACTAGCACAGCCGCTAATTTGCGGCTGAGAACCCCGAAAGGGCGGACAGCTGAAATCGTGGCTAAAATGAAACGCGTACAGAAAATGAAACGCACAAGCAACCAGAAAATGAAACATCTGAACAGTTGAGGAAATCTAAATGGTAATCTAAAAGGTTAATCATTTAAATGTGGCAATCATATAGTGCTTAGTAATTTCTTAATATGATTAGGTAAATGTTAAAAAGTAAACAAGGTAACGGATGCATTCAGAAATACAAGGAAGTTATGAAGAGTAAATCACATTCATTGATTTGGGAGGACGACTAAGAATATGCCAGCATCTTCAATTATCAACCATCAAATTACAATTTTAGATTAAAAGCTGATTAATTGTGCTCATTGTCAATAGGTATACTCCTTTCGACGTAAAAAGCATATATGTGATTAAAAACCCAATCACAATAGCAATAGGTGATAGGTGTACCTCTATCCTATAGGTAGTTATGTTCTTCAAATATGCCAATGCAAAACTCACCATTCCATGGAGACTATGTAGATACTCTACATACTAACTTGGGAATCACCGAGTGTACCTCGGGTCCAATTCGACGGAATTGATAGACACTGAAACAAGCAAACTACACTTGATCACAGATGGAGACTTTGATTGGATACTCCAACACTTCAAGGTTTCAATCGGTAATTACTTCGTGCACCTGATCCATCCAATACACGGAGTTGAAGACCCGGACAGNGAATTGATAGACACTGAAACAAGCAAACTACACTTGATCACAGATGGAGACTTTGATTGGATACTCCAACACTTCAAGGTTTCAATCGGTAATTACTTCGTGCACCTGATCCATCCAATACACGGAGTTGAAGACCCGGACAGGAATGAGAGATGATGAAATTTAAAAAAGAAAAAAGAAAAAAGCATGGTTCTAAGTCTTTATGGTATGAGTCTTTTATGCAACATGCAGTTCTGCCACTGTGAAACCTGGTCTAATCGAATAAAAAGACAAATCCATCCAATAAAATTTAAATTCTAGTGCTGATCACTATCCGTTCCAGAAGCTTCTCTGCAGTCGTTGTCGTTGTCTCGGCCTTCAACTTCACTAGTAGATGAAGCAGAGACTACTTCTTCCCCGCCGACTTCAATAATGGTGTCGTTGTCTGCGTCGTTGTCTCGGCCTTCAACTTCACTAGTAGATGAAGCAGAGACTACTTCTTTCCCGCCTTCAACTTCACTTTCCCCGTCGACACGACCACTTACTGCGTCACCACCTTCGACATTCTGGAGAAAAACCGAAATCCAAACGTCAAGCCATGTATAATCTCTTTGTAATAGAGAATAAGGTTGTAGAATTAAATGTTGGTTATTATTTCGTTTCATTGGCACTTCACGGTGTCCGTTTTCATTGCTAGTGACGACTAAATATTGCTGATGTTATGACGGTGCAATATTAATTTATACCTGATTGCTCAGTCCGCTGGCTTTTCCCGCTATAAAAGCTGCTTCGGATATCTCTGCTTCCTTCCAGTCCAACGCCCATTGTTGGCAATTTTCAATGAGCTTTTTCGGTAGTTCTTTTTCTATGCACTGGGCAATAACGTTTGCCAACATTTGTTTATTGTCATCCATTTTGGCTGAATTAGTGGAATCATGATCGATGGTTTTCCATCGTTTGAAAAGGCTAATTTTTCCCGCCACGGTCATCCAATCTCTCGAATCATGGAGATCCTCATGGAGATCCTCATGAGAAAGTTTAGCCATGAATTGTCCTATTGGCTGTCCGATTTTGCATGCTAATAGTTCATCCACAAACTGATTGCCGTCGGGAGATCGAGACTTCCTTTTAAGCAGCTTTTTCCATATGTTTACAATAACGTTGAAATCTTTGTCAGCTGAGCCGCTCACTATTTTGGCTTCTGGATCTGAACTATCAACAAAGTCCAACAGATCCCACGCTTGAGAGTAAGCTTCGATAGCCTTATCAACAACATGAGAATTAGTGCCTTCATAGAAGTATATGATAAAATAGATTAATGAAACTGTTCTCCTCTTCCAAGACTTTTTACCCAAATAGGAGAAACACTTTTCTTCTTCCATCAATGTTACAGCTTCATCTTCGACAGTGCCTGATTTTTCTCTAATTAATGACGTTAACTCTCTGCATTTACTCTTACCTATTTCAGTGCCTGTGTACACAAGTTTCTTTGTATGCTGAAATGCTTTGTCATTGGCTATCCACAGACTGGATGCCCTCTCTCTTGGCATTCGTATACACTCTAGAGTGCTTTTGTACATGTGAAACGGATCATCTGGTGATCGTTCCAAGCTTGACAATATAAGCTCTACACGGTTGTCTAAACAGGAGCATCGAACCTTGTAGACCATGTCAGAGAGAAACCAGCAGGCTTTGCTGACTAAGACCAATATTTTCTGTAGCCAAAACCTCATGAACACTATTAACAATGTTTCCCAATTAAGTCCGCTCGGTGTTCTCTTACGATTCCGTCTCCCTTTTTTTTTCTGGCCACCACTTCCTTTATTCCTTCTCCCTGGTCTTCCCTGGTCACCACTTCCTTTACTCCTGAACTTTTTCCCTAATTTTACATCTCGCTTTCTTTTCAAAGAAAACCATCGACGTGTAGACTCTCCCACGACATCATCTCTGTCGTCAACAAGACTCCTTGTCCAAAAGTCCTCCATGGGAAACAGACGCTCCACTATTGACTCTCTGCGAGGCACCTCATGATTTCTTGGAAAGTAGTAAACAGTCGTGATCCATCTCCACAACACGATGATCCATCCTATTAGGACGAACACTAACTCAGTCACGATCCTTGTTTTTTTCGCTGGGTTCAGTGGCTCAAAATAATGCTTGTGAAAGAGTATCAATTTAATAGAAAGGATTAGAACGCAAATTGTGACCACCAGTCCGGCCAATGAACTGAGAACTGATCTGGCAATGATATAGTCAGGGTGACAGGTACGAACCACAATCAAACACTTCACGACATGATCCTCAATCTTTTTGCAGTCCCGCTCTTTGGAGGAAATAGAACAACATGAGAGAGCTAGGGGAATCTTCTGAGAGACGATCTTGTAAATGCTTTTACCAGCCAAGACAGCGCAACTTAAGAGGAGCAACAGCAAGATAATGGATGTGAATATGGTTGTGTTCGATATTTTGAACCATATTGTGTTTGGCCTTTGCGATGTTGTGTTTGGCCTTTGCGATGTTGCCATAGAAATATTCCTACTCAAATTGACTAATACTGATAACATCAATGCCCCAATGTTGCCCCATGCTTTTGAGAAGCCTTCGCGGGAACGGACTATTCCGGGAATCAAATATGCAATGTATACACATATCACAAGTCCTCCGCTGTCAATCATCATCTGATTCTCCACCAAACAGGCCATTAACCGGTCTTGATTTTCGTAGTTGTGGCATGACTGAATCCTACTGGAACGATCATTAATGGTGGTAACCAGTTGGATAGTAAAAGCGTTGAGAACGAGAACCTTTCCTGGCATCCAGTGAGCTTTCCTGTTGAACGCAGTCACCGCATCCACCAAGATCAAGACAATTAATGCAAATACGGGACCGCGATTGATTAACACGTCTGAAAGCTTAGAAGCTTCAGAGTTATAGGGACTAGAGAAGCCAATGGCAATACCAAACACAAGAAGGAGGAATTTCCAAATCAAATTCCAAGTTTTCATTTGTTCCTGAGTAAATGAACATAAAACACTATACTTGAGTATTGATCCTGATCCTAGCAGGGATCCCTTCGTTCACTTCATTGCAATCACTGAAAGAAAAATGCCATTTTAGCCTCACATTAGCACCACTGTTTGGAAAATTAAGGCTATGTTAGGAAAATTAACACATCATAATCCAGGTAAGAACATGATCTAAATTACGAATTTACAAAATTCTCATGTTGAATCAATGCGCTCAATTAATCATTCACCAAGAATCATACAGTTGTGACAGGCGTGATAGATATCTAAGGCGTAAACAATTTATGTCTGATACTTGCATTTAGCTTCAATATTCTTCAAATTTGAATGTTCAATATACAAAGATAGATTCATCTCATGCATTTCTTGATCCACGACCTAGATCTATTGCATGTAATAAATGCTCACAATACCTTGTTAGATGTTATGTGAAATATATATTACTTCATTTTCTTTATTAATAGCATGAAACTATTAAGACTAACTAAAGTTGTTGAGGGATTTTTTTCTCTGTCTTGACTATGTCTTAGGTCATGATTGAAGTGACAACTGGGAAAACAATGCATCAGGTACTGCATGGATACATGCATAAATATGGAAAAAGGGTAATAACAAGTGTAGACACATGTGTAAATGTGGAAAAGGGTTAATAACAAGTGTATCTCTTTTAAAATGGATTTCATTATGTATCTATGACATTGTCAATAGTAGGAATGATGGAAAACTTAAGAGGGCACTTGCATTAAACATCTATGGTTAATAAATGTATCTTGCCAAGGATGATCTTCAGAAGAATTTTTTTGTTCACATAGCAATCCAACTTTTGCAATGCAATGGCTTTCCTTCCTATCCAAAATTTGTGTAGCATGACATAACATCAACTATGCCAAAAATTTTGCAAAATTCTATTATTTCTTGGTAAAAATCCATAGGGAAGGCGACTATATTTGGGACAAAATATATAAAGGATTATATTGTGCCTAAATCAAACCCTTATCTAAGTCAAAATATAAGGAGAGTTGCATTTTAATTGCTCGTCGACATTTTTGTACAAAGACATTATGTCTAGGACAAAAGGTGGACAAAAAACATTAAAATGCATGGGTGAAAATCCATAAAAAAAAACATATTTTACTAGAACCAAAACCAATACCAAAAGATTTAATGACAAAGCCAAAATATATATAGAATTGTATTATCAGTTAGACAAAATCCATCGAAAAAAACAAGGTCTCTGGGCTAAAATCTATGTCAAACTATAATTATACTTGAGACAAAACTTTTAAATAAAGACATTATACCTCTATCAATAAACATGTAGAACGACATTGCACATGGGCACAAATAGACACAAATAAACACAAATAAGACATTTTAAAGGATTAAATCTATATACAGGTTCTCAAACATTTGAGAATGAGCTTTATGTATCATATTTTAAAATCAAAGTAAAAACATAAAAAAATTAACTTATATATCAAAAAATTCACAAAATACTTAAATAAATACAAAAGCTATTACAAATCAATAATGAAAAGGTTAAATTTCAATCTACCCCCTTACATAGATTAAAAATTTTCCTTAATCTTACAAAGATGGTTACTAAACACGGGGTCCTAACATCTATCCAATTCTATCTTTGTCAAACTAAAGTGTTTGGGAATATCACTATTTGAAATGACAAAAACGAAAATATTCCCAAAGAAAATGGTGAACATGACAGAAGCCAAGATATTTTCTCATGTTATGAAGAAAAGATCATCTATCCAATTCTATCTTTGTCAAGCTAAAGTGTTTGGGATTATCTAGAGCATGCCTGCACGATCAGGCCTTCCCGTCAATGAAAAGTCTAAAATACAAAAAAAAGTGACAAGTTTCATTATTATAATAAAGAAGGTATAAATATGGCATTTTTTTTAATGAAAAAATAAAAATAAAAAATGAATTTTAATAATGATAAGGAATGAAGATTTTGTGCTATACTGAAAAAAGTGTTTTTTTCTTTTAAACTATTTAGAAAGAAGATATCAACAATGATATTTGTTTTATCAGTCTTATAATAAAGAAGGTATAAATATGGTATTTTTTTAATGAAAATAAAAAAATAAAATTTAATAATGAGAAATAAGGAAGATTTTGTCTTATGTTGTAAAAAGAGTTTTTTACTTAGAATATTTAAAAAGAAGAGACCAACAATGTATTTGTTCTAAAACTAAGGGAAACATGAACATTAAATTGGCCATCCATTATCGATTCCAAAACGAAGTATATTTAAAAGTAATTATTTAAAAAAAATAAATGAAATGAAATAAGCAAGTTTTAATTTACAATTGATGATTACCCAAATTTAAGCTTATAGCTAATGTCTAAATGAAGTTGGCATAATTATAGGATCTAATAGGATGGAAGAATGGGGTGCTTTCACTTTCAATTTAAAATAAAATATTTAACATTAGACAATACAATTATAGGACATAGAGTGAAATCATCCACATAAATTTCTTCATAATTAGATATAGACACTATGCAAATTGCATCAAACACAATTATAAATATTTGGAAGAAAAAATAAGAAATTTAAACAAAATTCTTGTTAAAAAAGATAAGGAATTCAAGCTCAATTGAAATTAGAATACCAAGATATAGATGTCTATCAATTTCAATAAGGAATACAAGAGCTTCAACAACATAATAACACCATAAAAATGACTCATAAGGAAGAGACTAAAAATATTAGTAGCGACCTATCTAACAACAACGAAGAAGCTTTTCACCTAAGAAATCATAATAAAAATTTACTTGTAGAAGTGAAGTAGTTAAAAAATGAAAAATAGATGTAATAGGAAATCAAGAACAAACTCGTTGACAAAGTAGCCTCACCCGATATAGCTGAGTTAGGGAAGGTCACTAAGGTTAAAATCCAAACCATGGATACTAAAATCTTTATGGTTTAATTAAAATGGGAAAACCTAATTTGTTATCATTAATGAAGTCCCCTCAAGCAAAGGACACTGACACCCCCATTGAATATAAAAATATTAAAGATCAATATGATGATGCAAGAAAATCATGAAAATATGAACTCAAAGATTAAGAATGGTCAACTTGTTAGGGTACCATATTGGCACCCAAATTACATAAATAGTAGCACATAATAATCAACATACCCATGTCAATGTTGATATTTAATATCAAAGCATATGAAAATTAATCCAACTCGAAGTCAACTACAAAGAAGATCAAATTAAGAATCTTATCGTCAAAAGCCTCTAGAAAGAATCCATTTAGATGGATTGATCCTTTTTTGATATGAAATTATTGTTCAAAGCTTAGAAAATTGCATTGCCTCAAGTCCTCAACCTTATAAAATAGATGGAAGTTACAATAAGTTGGATCATTCTATCAAAAAAAGTGTTCTCTATCCGTGCTTTGAGGAAAAAGCATTTTAAGGGGGAGGAATTATAGTATACCTAGAGTATATTACCATTAATGTAATATTGTTTACACATTTATCAGGCATTGTTTAATTGTTCTACGTTTTGGCCCTTTTCGTCGGAATTCAGTGACATAAATCTTCATAAAATCACAATTTTTTGTTATTTAAATTGCATTTTGAATCCATAAATAGATTCAACATGCTGAAAAATCCTTGGGGCACTCACAGTATACAAAATTAACCACTCAAATATGTAGATCCAACAATTTCTTGTCGGATTTCAGGAAAACTCAAACATAAAATATTGCCAGAAAAGCGTGAAAACATAGAACAATTAGACCACGACCAATTATTATAGTCACACGTCAATATAGTATACTTACTATATTACATTTAATAGTGATAAGTCATGCCTTTCTCAAAGGACATGGCTTATCATTATTACAATACAATAAATATCCTATATTGACCTATGACTATAATAAATGTATATATGGTATTACATTAATGGTAATATATCTTAGGTATATTACATTGAAACTTTAACAAATATAAAAGAACAATGTTACGAGGTCATCGCATAGAAACTATAGAAAATGATATTTTCATAGTTCCATTCCTACCATCTATGTACTAACCCCAACTTCCTTAACCAACTAAATGCATTATACTTAATATGCTTGGTAATGCAAATGCATTTTTTATTGTCAGGTTTTTCAAATTATTTTTCCATCCATCACAAAAATACAAAGGATTATTCTCAATATTAAGTATATTTAAATGAAAAATGTTAGCAGTCAAGTACGGATTCCCTAAACCTTGGATGCAAACCCTTAATGTAGCTATTTTAAAAATGGAGATAAAAACAATCCCTCTAATTATATGACCATTATGATTCGCCCTATTTTAGCCAAGCTATGTGGAAATATTTTGGAAAGAAGATTAACATATGGCTAGAAAGCCACAAAAAAGAGATAAATTCCAGGCTATATTTAGGAGCTATCATTCAACCATGAACCACCTTGTTACACTTAAAATCATTGCGGAGGAGTGTCACAATAATAAAACCAATCTCCTTTGTTGTTGATACAATGCTTAGGATGAACCTTTGTAATAGGTTAGAAGAGATAAAAATTCATTTTGCGTTGAGAGATGTTGCAATACATTTGCATGGGATTGTCATTGCCAATTTTAGGACCATTGAGGGATGGTTGGAAGAAATTAACTATAATATAGGAGTCAAGAAAGGTTGTCCCCTGTCCCCTACCATTTTTGGCATACATTGACAAGTTAGGAGATTATTTGAAAGAAGTAGGTTACGTCAACCCTACTCTCATTGGTACAATCATCATCATTCTTCTTTTTGCCAAAAAGGAGTCCCTATGATCTTGGAAAGAAACTAAGAATCGTCAAGGATTTCTGCTCTAGTATAGGTATCACTGTTAACAGTGACAAAATGAAGGTTATGATAATTAAATCCAAAAAGATCAATTAGAATACTTTCATATATGACAACAAAAACTTGGAGGAAGTGCCTCCATACACATATCTCAGAATTAATACTCATAACAAGCTCAAGAACTATAGAATTGAGAAAATGATAAATGGAGGGTGGAAAGAGTATTATGGGCTTGAAAACAATTGTAAATTAACAAACCTTTGCATTTGGGATAAGAAAAAACTCCTCTTTGAGACTCTTTTCACTCTTGTTCTCTTATATGGATGTGAAGTTTGGAGGTGTAGTATCACTAGAGAATTGTGGAGAAGGATAGAGAAGATCCAAATGAATTTTATAACTTATAATCTAAAAATTAAAGGAAATACACCCTATCATATCATCCTCATAGAATCTTTCCTTCCCCCTATTGAGACAATGGCTATGACTAGGTACCTAATGTACAAGAACAAGATAAACAACATGGAAGATGTGAGGCTTCTCACAATTGCTTCAAACTCTAGCCAAAACCACCTACAGTTCAAGTAGTGATGGCATAAAGATGCCAATTCTTGGCTTAATCAATGGGGGATAAATGAAGAGATCATTCTGTAGAATAACGATAATATTAAAAACATTGTTACATCTAAAATGAAGGAGAAATTTTGGTGCAATAATGTAAAGACCCCGACGTTACAACAACCAAGCGACATACAACATGTCAAAAAAAAATTATTTCTTTTTAAGGCTATGTTAGGAAAATTAACACATCACAATAATCAACATCATAATCCAGGTAAGAACATGATCTAAATTACGAATTTACAAAATTCTCATGTTGAATCAATGCGCTCAATTAATCATTCGCCAAGAATCATACAGTGGTGACAGGAGTAATAGATATCTAAGGCGTAAACAATTTACGCCTCATCTTAGTTCATGGCACAAGCAATCCTAACACTTATTCATCATCATTATCCAAGTGCAAGATAAACAATTCTACACCATCATACATGACATAAAACCCATTGCGCAAGAAGTCCAAAAATCCTTATCTATCATACATTATATGGAATCGAACGAAGCATTCGAATATCAATCAAACTATCCATCGATACAAGGTAATTACATTCATTACTTTTTAATTGCGCAAAGGGCAAAGGTATAAGATATAACCATTATAAAAATCCATAAGCGCAAGAATCCAACTCAAAAATCGTCATGTAATTGAGCGCTGACATTCTAATCAATAATCAACTAAAACATAATCTTATTCTAATCAAGAAAGTTCTTTCAATCGCTTTATTATCCTAGGTTTGGTTTTCCAAGATCCTATCACTACTAAGTTGTCACTGTATTTTCCACTAGCAAGCTCCAATGGGCAATAAAACTATTATACAATTTTGTGCCCAAAGGTGCTATATCCATTTTAGCAACCGATGGTGAAGTAAGAGTTAGGAGCATAAGTTGATCATTCGTAGGAGAATATTTAACTCATAATAAGCATATTATCATGGATTAGTTCCGTGTGTGAATGCCTATAACCAAAACATTAACAACCCAAAAGATAAGGAAGAGACGAGTGTGAATTCCATTCATTTCTTTCAAGCCAAATTACACAGCTGGAAAAGGTACGCTTTTAGGATAATTTTTTAACTGAAATAAAACTTAAAAAGTAAAAGGTAAATTGAAATATAATTTTAACTGGAATACGATTAAATTGAAATATAATTGATTTATAATTTCAGAGGTTCAACCAACATGATTAGTAAAACAAAAAAAAAAAAAAAACATTTAAAGTCAATAAGAATACAACGAATGTAAATAAATTAAGCGGCCATTAAGGCTTAAACATGATTAATCACTGGATCCGATTTTAAAAGCGCAAATCGATATAAACGATGATTGGTTCTCCTAGAAGAAGATATGGCACGCGCAATGGATTAACTCGCCTCATTAACCATGAGATTGATATGGAAACGATGATATTGAAACAGACAGGTGAACAACATTGAACTAACTTCTTGATCCTAATAAAAAAACAAACAGTTGCTGTGTTTTCGAGCTTATTGATTGCGCTTCGCCTCCTGTGATCGAGTGACTGGTTTCGTTTACAACATCGTTAATTCGTTCATTAATACGTATAGGATAGACTCGGGCGTGTTGTTTAAGCTCGCCTTGACACCAAGAATAAGAAAGAGTGCATTGATGCCCTCGACGATCCAAGGCATGGTAAAGTTGAGGAAAAACAAATCGTGCAAGGGAGGCCTCTCCAGAAAAGATAATACAAAAGTCGCTACTCATAGACACGAGGTTGAATTCAGATCAAGGCTCGCGGCTTGACGGGAGGGGTTACTGTCATAAAGGTAAGAGAACGAAATGTAAGGAGAATAATCTGGGAATATCCACCACGGGAATAGCCGTCCGGAATCAATTAAGACAGAAGGGAATCCATGGGAAACGCCTCCCAGTTAAACTGGACGCAGAGAAGGTGGATGCCAGGCCGCTGGGAAAAACCAAAAAAACAACGCCAGGACTCCTCCAGTGCGCACGCCCTGGGCATCAAGGGTTTTTAAAGCTGGGCAAGAATGAAATAAAACAACACCAAGACCCCTTCAGCGCGCACACATTCACCATTGTTGAGTGAGGGAATTTTTTACAATGACCATACTCCTCTAGTCACTCGCACAAATAAGGGATTTGACCACTAACAACCCCTAGAAATCAGGGATTTGTAAAGCTGCAAAAATTCCCAAGGAGGGAAGGAAAGACCTAGGCACAATATGCACATAAATACAACATATGGAGGAGGCATGACGCTACTTAGTATGTTGGAGAAAGGAAACTACTTGCTTTTATGAACAATGTTCAAGTGTGAGGCAAGGGAATTTTTGATCCGTGGAAGAGAATTGAAACAAAGGAGGATCATTTCAATTCACCCTTATAAACTCATAGTCATGCTAGGGGTGAACGGAGCAAGTAAACTTGGCTATTCTATTCTACGGTTGGGTGGAACGTGGTTGTTCTATTTGTGTCCCAACATCAGTTTCAGATATGTACCTTGACTTGTTTTTTGTTCTTGTTAATATCATGTTGATTATTAGATGCTAGGAATGAATTTAGTTGATGCAATGATTGTTTGTACATATATGGATAGTTGTCGAGATATATACATATGTGAAATCATACGTAAGGAAAACAAGAGCACTGTTGTGAATCCCTTACAATCATTAAGTAGGGTTATGCTTGCACATAAATAACAATGTGTGTGTGTGTGTGTGTGTGTGTGTGTGTGTGTGTGTGTATATATATATATATATATATATAATCTTGTTCAAATGGTTTCAGTAACCTGTATATTCAATTGAGAGTAAATTACAAATAATCTTTTTAGCCATGAAATCCTGTTCAAAATTTATTACAGTGGAGTACCCTAGGGTAAGGACTCCTGTACCACTGCTAGACAAAATCTAAGGAGTTGTGTCTAAGAGCCAAAAATTCATAACTTGAATACCTTTCTGAGCGAGAGGGATTTCCTTGATTCGCTCCCATCGATTGGTATGACCTGCAGAGGAGAAAATGATAGACTCAGTAAATCATGCTAAGTAATTTAATGAAAGTAAATAACAAATATAATGAGATCATACTTAGCTTGAGTGGTTATAGAAAACAGTTCGCCACTGGCGCATGAGCGATCTGTCCCCAACCCAAAGGGGAGGAGTGGACCCAAAGTCGACTGATGGGTACCCTCCCAAAAAGAAGACATGGCCCCATCATTAGTTATTGTAACTGAAAGTAACACTTTGATGCATAGGAATTTAAATCGTAAATTAAACAATATTAAAAATACTAAGTAAACACCCAGAGTACAATCGTGAAACCCCACAGAGGGCAAATATTGCCCTGGCGTAATCCAGAGTTGAACTATAGAATTGCACGGAGCTAGATTAACTCAAACAGATTTTAGATGCGCATTTTTACCAAGGGTAAAACCGTGCTCTAGTATTTTTACAGAGAATTTGGACTACGATTTATAACAACAAATAAAGAAAACGTATAAGTTGTAAACCACACAGGATTCAAGATTATATACAAGCTATAAATCATACAGTGGAAAGAAGTTATACAAGTTACAAATTTCACCAGTGACCAAGTAATTTCACAGAGCGCGAACTATCCATAAAGGGAAAAACAATACTTTGTATAGACACAACTTAAGCCACGATTTTCCAGACGTCGAGTAAAAGAACTTAGAATGTAAAAGAATTTAGTCGGAAAATTATCATGGGGAACATCTATGATTTACTTACAGGTATACATCAAAACCCATGCATAGAGAATGGGGAGTTTCAAGTTATAATTCCACAACAAAATATAATGCTTCATTCACAGTAATAATATTTTGAAAGAAAAAGCCTTGTACATGTTGTGATAATGTCTAACCCTTTACCTAGTATAGTCTAGGATTATTTTATGAATTGACATATTTATAAAACAGAGTGAAAGTATAAGATTTTAGAGGGTCGATGGTGGCCGTTGCGGGTTCATAGTAGGACTTAACTAAACCTAATTTCTTCGATAGAGGATCTATATTGCATGGTATACATATGCCTGCACTTTACAAAAACACAGAGGACAGTCTAGCCAACAAAGGTTAAAAATTACCAATACGACCATCACTGAACAATTACCGAGGGAAATTAACAAAAAAAAGGGTTAATGCTTACCCAGTAGATAGTGTTGTGAAAAAAACTTAGATGGGTATGCAAGCATAGGGTTAACTCTTAATTTGTTCACAAGGTGAGAATTAGGAAGAATACCCAGAAGAGCTATCTGGATATTTTTAAAATGCATAGGGTAACCATGACTGTTTATTTTTTCAAAGAGATATCGAGACTACCAGCTCGCATCCACGAGATCCTTAAAGGGTTTCTACAGTATGATTTTACATATGTTCACGTAGAGAAGGTGGAAGTCCCACGAAGGGGGGTAACGTAAAGACCCCAGCATGTGAAAACGACATAGGTTAAACTAGATGCACATGCTCACGAGTACCCTCGTCGCCTTGAATGCCAACTAGTCAACTCCAGAACATATTTACGATTATACAGAAGTAGGGTACCTCTCACAAGGTAAAGATTTACGGGATGACTCCACAAGAATAACCGAAAAATTGGTAAGAATGAATAATGGGATTAGTATTGCTATAACCATGCATACGGAAGAGGCGAGTTGATATAACAGATAACCAGAAACTGAATATAACCAAAGGAGCTTGTAAACCCTATCCCGAGAATTGTAAAACCCAGAAGATCCGGCTGAGATAAAACATTACAGAAGTAGTAGTCTAGTACAGTGCCAAACATGGTGTTATGCCTAAGTTACAGAGTACGTGGGTTACCTTTCTTGCACAGTAGAGGAACCAGAACCGCCTAAAGCATTCTCCCTTCATGTTTTTCTTCAGACCTGTGTTTTCCTTTCATCGCCGACTAGGCAAATAGGGAAGCGAAATGTGCAGAGAAAAACCTTCTACATGCCTAGGGAAAATCGTTACAATGAGATTTGCCTTGGGTCTCTACAGAGGAGTAAAGCATTAGCTACGCAACAATACCTTTCCATGTGAAGCTATGGAGGTGGCAGGGTTACATTGGATACGGTGGCCGAGTGATAGTTTCATGGAGGTACAGACTCAAATCGCCATTTAATGGTTTAGCCAGGGTTTTAAATGCCGAACTGACATCCCCTTTAATCAATCTTCATACAAATTTATTTGTCGAGTTGTGATGCCAGGCAAATTCGAATTTGGAAATTATTTGCCATTTATGGCAAATCCGAATTTGGAATTTGATTATTGTAATTAATTATTTATGACTATTGGGCAACGATTTGATTTGCCCAACTAACTTTTTGATTGTGACACATGAAAAATCTTTTTATATAATAAATGATGGAAGACAAATGAAACATCCAGGTTGAAAACAACTGACCATGACTCCATGAGTGAGGAACAGATTTGAGTTGCCTCATGGCTGATTTTTACAAGTGGAAAATAAGGGATTTGACCACTAACAGCCCCTAGAAATCAGGGATTTGTAAAGCTGCAAAAATTCCCAAGGAGGGAAGGAAAGACCTAGGCACAATATGCACATAAATACAACATATGGAGGAGGCATGACGCTGCTTAGTATGTTGGAGAAAGGAAACTACTTGCTTTTATGAACACTGTTCAAGTGTGAGGCAAGGGAATTTTTGATCCATGGAAGAGAATTGAAACAAAGGAGGATCATTTCAATTCACCCTTATGGACTCATGGTCAAGCTAGGGGGTGAACGGAGCAAGTAAAATTGGCTATTATGTTCTACGGTTGGGTGGAACGTGGTTGTTCTATTTGTGTCCCAACATCAGTTTCAGATATGTACCTTGACTTGTTTTTTGTTCTTGTTAATATCATGTTGATTATTAGATGCTAGGAATGAATTTAGTTGATGCAATGATTGTTTGTACATATATGGATAGTTGTCGAGATATATACATATGTGAAATCATACGTAAGGAAAACAAGAGCACTGTTGTGAATCCCTTACAATCATTAAGTAGGGTTATGCTTGCACATAAATAACAATGTGTGTGTGTGTGTGTGTGTGTGTGTGTGTGTGTGTGTGTATATATATATATATATATATATAATCTTGTTCAAATGGTTTCAGTAACCTGTATATTCAATTGAGAGTAAATTACAAATAATCTTTTTAGCCATGAAATCCTGTTCAAAATTTATTACAGTGGAGTACCCTAGGGTAAGGACTCCTGTACCACTGATAGACAAAATCTAAGGAGTTGTGTCTAAGCGCCAAAAATTCATAACTCGAATACCTTTCTGAGCGAAAGGGATTTCCTTGATTTGCTCCCGTCGATTGGTATGACCTGCAGAGGAGAAAATGATAGACTCAGTAAATAATGCTAAGTAATTTAATGAAAGTAAATAATAAATATAATGAGATCATACTTAGCTTGAGTAGTTATAGAAAACAATTCGCCACTGGCGCATGAGCGATTATCTGTCCCCAACCCAAAGGGGAGGAGTGGACCCAAAGTCAACTAATGGGTACCCTCCCAAAAAGAAGGCATGGCCCCATCATTAGTTATTGTAACTGAAAGTAACACTTTGATGCACAGGAATTTAAATCGTAAATTAAACAATATTAAAAATACTAAGTAAACACCCAGAGTACAATCGTGAAACCCCACAGAGGGAAAATATTGCCCTGGCATAATCCAAAGTTGAACTATAGAATTACGCAGAGCTAGATTAACTCACACATATTTTAGATGCGCATTTTTACCAAGGGTAAAACCGTGCTCTAGTATTTTTACAGAGAATTTGGACTATGATTTATAACAATAAATAAAGAAAATGTATAAGCCGTAAACCACACAGGATTCAAGATTATATACAAGCTATAAATCATACAATGGAAATAAGTTATACAAGTTACAAATTTCACCAGTGACCAAGTAATTTCACAGAGCGCGAACTATCCATAGAGGGAAAAACAATACTTTGTATAGACACAACTTAAGCCACGATTTTCCAGACACCGAGTAAAAGAACTTAGAATGTAAAAGAATTTAGTCGGAAATTTATCATGGGGAACATCTATGATTTACTTACAGGTATACATCAAAACCCATGCATAGAGAATGGGGAGTTTCAAGTTATAATTCCTCAACAAAATATAATGCTTCATTCACAGTAATAATATTTTGAAAGAAAAAGCCTTGTACATGTTGTGATAATGTCTAACCCTTTACCTGGTATAGTCTAGGATTATTTTATGAATTGCAATATTTATAAAACAGAGTGAAAGTATAAGATTTTAGAGGGTCGATGGTGGCCGTTGCGGGTTCATGGTAGGACTTAACTAAACCTAATTTCTCGGATAGAGGATCTATATTGCAGGGTATACATATGCCTGCACTTTACAAAAACATAGAGGACAGTCTAGCAAACAAAGGTTAAAAATTACTAATACGACCATCACTGAACAATTACCGAGGGAAATTTACAAAAAAAAGGGGTAATGCTTACCCAGTAGATAGTGTTGTGGAAAAAACTTAGATGGGTATGCGAGCATAGGGTTAACTCTTAATTTGTTCACAAGGTGCGAATTAGGAAGAATACCCAGAAGGGCTATCTGGATATTTTTAAAATGCATAGGGTAACCATGACTGTTTATTTTTACAAAGAGATATCGAGACTACCAGCTTGCATCCACAAGATCCTTAAAGGGTTTCTACAGTATGATTTTACAAATGTTCACACAGAGAAGGTGGAAGTCCCACGAAGGGGGTAACGTAAAGACCCCAGCGTGCGAAAACAACACAGGTTAAACTGGATGCACATGCTCACGAGTACCCTCATCACCTTGAATGCCAACCAGTCAACTCCATAACATATTTACGATTATACAGAAGTAGGGTACCTCTCACAAGGTGAAGATTTACGGGATGACTCCACAAGAATAACCGAAAAAATGGTAAGAATGAATAATGGGATTAGTATTGCTATAACCATGCATACGGAAGAGGCGAGTTGATATAACAGATAACAAGAAACTGAATATAACCAAAGGAGCTTGTAAACCCTATCCCGAGAATTTTAAAACCCAGAAGATCCAGCTGAGATAAAACATTACAGAAGTAGTAGTCTAGTACAGTGCCAAACCTGGTGTTATGCCTAAGTTACAGAGTACGTGGGTTATCTTTCTTGCGCAGTAGAGGAACCAGAACCGCCTAAAGCATTCTCCCTTCATGTTTTTCTTCAGACCTGTGTTTTCCCTTCATCGCCGACTAGGCAAATAGGGAAGCGAAATGTGCAGAGAAAAACCTTCTACATGCCTAGGGAAAATCGTTACAATGAGATTTGCCTTGGGTCTCGACAGAGGAGTAAAGCATTAGCTACACAACAATACCTTTCCATGTGAAGCTATGGAGGTGGCAGGGTTACATTGGATACGGTGGCCGAGTGATAGTTTCATGGAGGTACAGACTCAAATCGCCATTTAATGGTTTAGCCAAGGTTTTAAATGTCGAACTGACATCCCCTTTAATCAATCTTCATACAAATTTATTTGTCGAGTTGTGATGCCAGTCAATTAGGGATAAGACTGTGTTTAATGGTCACGTCCATCTCTTTTAGTTAAGGGTTTTTACCCCATATGGTTCTGACTTGTTAAACAAACATAGGACTAGTGAAAGGTATCGTTGGGAGGTTGCTAATGACAACCACCGATAACCATATCGCTAGTCATGTTGCAATAATAGCATGTGTATCAAACACTTGTACATTACAGTGAATATGCTATCATTATATATGTTAATAGAGAAGTTATTCTATAGATAAGATCTGCGACATGTATGTTAAACAAAACACTTATGCTATGAATCAATTTATGTATAGAATCCCTATAGTGTATAGTGGGGTATATTAGCATAAATATGTTGGTATCATTAGAATAGGATTATGATAGTTTATGTACTAAACTATTTATACTTATACCTTTGGACATGGATGACGTCAACTATGAGATTCATATGATAGTGCATAGTAAAATAGGTGAATGTTGTCATAATGGATAAACATTAAGGTTCTTGGGTAGAATATGGGATGGTAAATAATCCTTAGTTATTAAGCAATGTGATTGTTGTATAACATAATGTAATTCAGAGATAAAGTTATTCTACATGTTATTACGATTGTAGTAAGTAAAAAGGATAAGCGTAAGTTTTTGAATCCAATAGAGATGATAACTACTATGCATGTAATAAAGTCATGTTTGAAACAAATAGTGCAGATTAAAGGAGATTCAATGTCCCTAACAATTTTTTTTTTTTAATTGGTAAATTTGGGGTACATTACATATGGTATCAGAGCTGAAGGTTACAACACTTGGACCTTAGGGCAAGGCCAAATTAGTTTAGTTCATTTTATTTTTGTTAAAAGAAAAAGATAACAAAATGATTACTGTTACAAACATAATTTTTTTTGGGTCTGTTGTAATAATGGAAACACAGAACGAAGAGGAGATTAGACTTGAAGAGAATCCCGATCAAGGATCTCCTAAGGAACCTGAACAAAACAATCAAGGAAGTTCAGCTACCCTGGTTCTGGAAACAATGAGAAACCTTATAGTGGAACTGCAAGTGTTCAAGGCAGATAATGAAAAGCTAAAAAAGGCACAAGAAGACCAACAAGAAATAAATGAAATGTTGTTGCACAACATAGTAACAAAGCAGAGTCCAAAAGACAACGACAAGGAGGAAGAAGTCAGCAAAAGAGCCTCTAAAAATTCTGGTCCTGAAACAGGAAACAAGAACAGTTCTTCTGAAGGCACACAAGTGGCAGGAAAAAAAACAACCACAAGAAGAAAAAAAAATAGGTGGATCACCCGGAAGGTGAATTCAAGAAGATCAAAGTCTATGTGTACTTAGAATAAATTGTTGTTTTTGGCAAATTCGAATTTGGAAATTATTTGCCATTTATGGCAAATCCGAATTTGGAATTTGATTATTGTAATTAATTATTTATGACTGTTGGGCAAGGATTTGATTTGCCCAACTAACTTTTTGATTGTGACACATGTAAAGAAAAATATTTTTATATAATAAATGATGGAAGACAAATGAAACATCCAGGTTGAAAACAACTGACCATGACTCCATGAGTGGGGAACAGATTTGAGTTGCCTCATGGCTGATTTTTACAAGTGGAAAATAAGGGATTTGACCACTAACAGCCCCTGGAAATCAGGGATTTGTAAAGCTGCAAAAATTCCCAAGGAGGGAAGGAAAGACCTAGGCACAATATGCACATAAATACAACATATGGAGGAGGCATGACGCTGCTTAGTATGTTGGAGAAAGGAAACTACTTGCTTTTATGAACATTGTTCAAGTGTGAGGCAAGGGAATTTTTGATCCGTGGAAGAGAATTGAAACAAAGGAGGATCATTTCAATTCACCCTTATGGACTCATGGTCAGGCTAGGGGGTGAACGGAGCAAGTAAACTTGGCTATTCTGTTCTACGGTTGGGTGGAACGTGGTTGTTCTATTTGTGTCCCAACATCAGTTTTAGATATGTACCTTGACTTGTTTTTTGTTCTTGTTAATATCATGTTGATTATTAGATGCCAGGAATGAATTTAGTTGATGCAATGACTGTTTGTACATATATGGATAGCTATCCAGATATATACATATGTGAAATCATATGTAAGGAAAACAAGAGCACTGTTGTGAATCCCTAACAATCATTAAGTAGGGTTATGCTTGCACATAAATAGCAATGTGTGTGTGTGTGTGTGTGTATATATATATAATCTTGTTCAAATGGTTTCAGTAACCTGTATATTCAATTGAGAGTAAATTACAAATAATCTTTTTAGCCATGAAATCCTGTTCAAAATTTATTACAGTGGAGTACCCTAGGGTAAGGACTCATGTACCACTGCTAGACAAAATCTAATGAGTTGTGTCTAAGCGCCAAAAATTCATAACTCGAATACCTTTCTGAGCGAGAGGGATTTCCTTGATTCGCTCCCGTCGATTGGTATGACCTGTAGAGGAGAAAACGATAGACTCAGTAAATCATGCTAAGTAATTTAATGAAAGTAAATAATAAATATAATGAGATCATACTTAGCTTGAGTGGTTATAGAAAACAGTTCGCCACTGGCGCATGAGCGATTATTTGTCCCCAACCCAAAGGGGAGTAGTGGACCCAAAGTCGACTGATGGGTACCCTCCCAAAAAGAAGACATGGCCCCATCATTAGTTATTGTAACTGAAAGTAACACTTTGATGCATAGGAATTTAAATCGTAAATTAAACAATATTAAAAATACTAAGTAAACACCCAGAGTACAATCGTAAAACCCCACAGAGGGAAAATATTGCCCTGGCATAATCCAAAGTTGAACTATAGAATTACGCGGAGCTAGATTAACTCACACAGATTTTAGATGCGCATTTTTACCAAGGGTAAAACCGTGCTCTAGTATTTTTACAGAGAATTTGGACTACGATTTTCCAGACACCGAGTAAAAGAACTTAGAATGTAAAAGAATTCAGTCAAAAAATTATCATGGGGAACATCTATGATTTACTTACGAGTATACATCAAAACCCATGCATAGAGAATGGGGAGTTTCAAGTTATAATTCCACAACAAAATATAATGCTTCATTCACAGTAATAATATTTTGAAAGAAAAAGCCTTGTACATGTTGTGATAATGTCTAACCCTTTACTTGGTATAGTCTAGGATTATTTTATGAATTGACATATTTATAAAACAGAGTGAAAGTATAAGATTTTAGAGGGTCGATGGTGGTCGTTGCAGGTTCATGGTAGGACTTAACTAAACCTAATTTCTCAGATAGAGGATCTATATTGCACGGTATACATATGCCTGCACTTTATAAAAACACAGAGGACAGTCTAGCCAACAAAGGTTAAAAATTACCAATACGACCATCACTGAACAATTACCGAGGGAAATTTACAAAAAAAAAGGGTTAATGCTTACCGAGTAGATAGTGTTGTGAAAAAAACTTAGATGGGTATGCGAGCATAGGGTTAACTCTTAATTTGTTCACAAGGTGCGAATTAGGAAGAATACCCAGAAGAGCTATCTGGATATTTTTAAAATGCATAGGGTAACCATGACTGTTTATTTTTACAAACAGATATCGAGACTACCAGCTCGCATCCACGAGATCCTTAAAGGGTTTCTACAGTATGATTTTACATATGTTCACGCAGAGAAGGTGGAAGTCCCACAAAGGGGGTAACGTAAAGACCCCAGCGCGCGAAAACGACATAGGTTAAACTGGATGCACATGCTCACAAGTACCCTCGTTGCCTTGAATGCCAACCAATCAACTCCAGAACATATTTACGATTATACAGAAGTAGGGTACCTCTCACAAGGTGAAGATTTACGAGATGACTCCACAAGAATAACCGAAAAACCGGTAAGAATGAATAAAGGGATTAGTATTGCTATAACCATGCATACGGAAGAGGCAAGTTGATATAACAGATAACCATAAACTGAATATAACCAAAGGCGCTTGTAAACCCTATCCCAAGAACTGTAAAACCCAAAAGATCCGGCTGAGATAAAAAATTACAGAAGCAGTAGTCTAGTACAGTGCCAAACTTGGTGTTATGCCTAAGTTACAGAGTATGTGGGTTACCTTTCTTGCACAATAGAGGAACCAGAACTGCCTAAAGCATTCTCCCTTCATGTTTTTCTTCAGACCTGTGTTTTCCCTTCACCGTCGACTAGGCAAATAGGGAAGCGAAATGTGCAGAGAAAAACCTTCTACATGCCTAGGGAAAATCGTTATAATGATATTTGCCTTAGGTCTCGACAAAGGAGTAAAGCATTAGCTACGAAACAATACCTTTCCATGTGAAGCTATGGAGGTGGAAGGGTTACATTGGATACGATGGCCGAGTGATAGTTTCATGGAGGTACAGACTCAAATCGCCATTTAATGGTTTAGCCAGGGTTTTAAATGCCGAACTGACATCCCCTTTAATCAATCTTCATACAAATTTATTTGCCGAGTTGTGATGCCAGTCAATTAGGGATAAGACTGTGTTTAATGGTCACGTCTGTCTCTTTTAGTTAAGGGTTTTTACCCCATATGGTTCTGACTTGTTAAACAAACTTAGGACTAGTGAAAGGTATCGTTTGGGAGGTTGCTAATGATAACCACCGATAACCATATCGCTAGTCATGTTACAATAATAGCATGTGTATCAAACACTTGTACATTACAGTGAATAGGCTATCATTATATATGTTAATAGAGAAGTTATTCTATGGATAAGATCTGCGACATGTATGTTAAACAAAACTCTTATGCTATGAATCAATTTATGTATAGAATCCCTATAGTGTATAGTGGGGTATATTAGCATAAATATGTTGGTATCATTAGAATAGGATTATGATAGTTTATGTACTAAACTATTTATACTTATACCTTTGGACATGGATGATGTCAACTATGAGATTCATATGATAGTGCATAGTAAAATAGGTGAATGTTGTCATAATGGATAAACATTAAGGTTCATGGGTAGACTATGGGATGGTAAATAATCCTTAGTTATTACGCAATGTGATTGTTGTATAACATAATGTAATTCAAAGATAAAGTTATTCTACATGTTATTACGATTGTAGTAAGTAAAAAGGATAAGCGTAAGTTTTTGAATCCAATAAAGATGATAACTACTATGCATGTAATAAAGTTATGTTTGAAACAAATAGTGCAGATTAAAGGAGATCCAATGTCCCTAACAATTTTTTTTTTTTTAATTGGTAAATTTGGGGTACAGTACATATGGTATCAGAGCTTAAGGTTACAGCACTTGGACCTTAGGGCAAGGCCAAATTAGTTTAGTTCATTTTATTTTTGTTAAAAGAAAAAGATAACAAAATGATTACTGTTACAAACATAATTTTTTTTGGTCTGTTGTAATAATGGAAACACAGAATGAAGAGGAGATTAGACTTGAAGAGAATCTCGATCAAGGATCTCCTAAGGAACCTGAACAAAATAGTGAAGGAAGTTCAGCTACCCTGGTTCTGGAAATAATGAGAAACCTTATAGTGGAACTGCAAGTGTTCAAGGCAGATAATGAAAAGCTAAAAAAGGCACAGGAAGACCAACAAGAAATAAATGAAATGTTGTTGCGCAACATAGTAACAAAGCAGAGTCCAAAAGACAACGACAAGGAGGAAGAAGTCAGCAAAAGAGCCTCTAAAAATTATGGTCTTGAAATAGGAAACGAGAACAGTTCTTTTTAAGGCACACAAGTGGCAGGAAACAAAACAACCACAAGAAGAAAAAAAAATAGGTGGATCACCTGGAAGGTGAATTCAAGAAGATCAAACCATCCACCTTTGACAGAGAATCCAGGATGGGTGAGGAGGCTGAATCGTGGTTACTGGATATAAAGAAATACTTCCAGATTTATAATTATTCTAGTAACATGAAAGTCTGAATGGCCATTTATAACCTAAAGGGAAAGGCGAGTATCTGGTGGCAAGACCTTAAATTGGCTAAAGGAATAAAAGAGAAACATATGGAATGGTAATACTTCAAGAAACAATATTTATCAGAAAGCTATTACGAAAGAAAGACTAAGGAATTTTATGAGCTAAGACTCAGACAAATGACCATGGACGATCTGATAAATAAATTTCTTGAATTATTGAGATTTGTGCCATACATCAAGGAAGACTAAGTAAAAATACAGCGGTTCCTAAGCTGTCTACCACAATCATACAAGGACAAAATTCAATTCAACAATCCCAAAACTTTAAGCAAAGTTTTTAGAAAGGCCCGGATGTGCTATGATCAGTACAAACAGAGGTCTGAAATTCCCAAAGCATGGAAGGATAAGAAACAAAACATAATGAATCAGTGGAAGAAAGGCTTCCAACTAGCCCCTTTCCGGAATATGGCAAAGAACTTCCAAATAAAAGATTCTTATTTTAACAACCAGAATACCCAAGGGAGAGGTAGACCAGTTAATATGGGAGCCAAGAAAGTTGGGGACAGCCCCAGGGAACCATTAAAATGTTGGGAGTGTGGAGAACCTCACTTGAGGAGGAACTGTCCACGTTTAGCTTTTGTAGCAAGGACCACAGTCCATAATCTGCAAGAAGCCTCTACAGTAGGAGATGTGGTTAGAAGCGTGGAAAAATTAATGTAGATGTAGATTGTCGACAAGTTGATCATCAATCCACTATAGTGGAGGTTGAAGGTAAAGTTAATAATAATCGTGTTTCTATTCTAATTGACCCAGGAGCTAGTTTGAGTTATGTTACTCCTAGTTTAGTTGATTCAAGCAAGCTTAAGATAGTAAAGCATGCTAAGTCCTGGTTAGTATAGTTAGCAACAGGGACTAAGAGAAAAGTAACAGATTTCATTTCTGAATGTGAACTCGGTTTAGATGGCCAAATTATGAAGTTAAATCTAAATATTTTACCCTTAGGATCTTACGATGTAATCATTGGAATGGTCTAGTTAGAGAAACATAAAGTAATTTTGAACTGTTACGAAAATTCATTTACTTACAGAGACGAAAACAACACAGTTAGGACAATACAAGGCATCAGAAAACCAGTCTCAGTTAGGCAAATTTCAACCATGCAGTTTAAGAAATTCATGAATAAAGGTTGTCAAATTTATGATATTCAAGTAACTAATCTATTAGAAAAAGAAGATAAACCTAGTATAGAAGACTTTACAATCCTACATGGGTTTAGAGATGTATTTGTGGATGAAATAACAGAACTTCCTCCAAGAAGAGAGATAGATTTCTCTATTGATCTACTGCCTGGATCTGCCCCGATATCTAAGGCACCCTGTAGGATGAGTTTACCCGAATTAATAGAACTGAAAATTCAGCTACAAGAACTATTAGACAAGGAATATATCAGACCAAGTGTCTCACCTTGGGGAGCACCGGTACTTTTCGTTAAAAATAAAGATGGAACTTTAAGATTATGTATTGATTATCGACAATTAAACAAGATGACAATTAAGAATAAGTATCGTCTACCCAGAATTAACGACCTGTTTGACCAAGTGGGAGGAGAAACGATTTTCTCTAAGTTAGATTTAAGGTCTGGTTATCACCAAGTCAGAATAAATGATGAAGATATAAATAAAACAACTTTTAGAACGAGATACAGACACTATGAGTTTGTCATAATTCCGTTTGGTCTTACTAACGCACCAACAACCTTTATGTGTTTGATGAATAGTATATTCAGTAAATATTTGGATAAATTTGTTTTGGTATTTATTGATGACATTTTAGTTTATTCGAAAATGGAAGAAGAACATGAAGAACATCTGAAAATAGTATTGCAGACCTTAAGGAAACACAAGTTGTATGCAAAATTTGACAAATGTGACTTCTACCAAAGAAGAATATAGTACCTAGGACATGTAATATCTGAAGAAGGTATTGCAGTTGACCCAAAGAAGATAAGAGCCATTATGGAATGGCCTATCCCTAAGGATGTAGCTGACATCATATCATTTCTGGGAATTACCAGTTACTATCGCAAATCTATCGAAGGATTCTCTAAGATTGCTTATCCAATTACATCTCTACAAAAAAAGGGAATAAGGTTTACCTAGTCACAAAAATGTCAGGACAACTTTAATAAGCTAAAGGAATTGTTAACTACAACACCTATTTTAAGGGTAGCAGACCCAGATAAAGACTTTACAGTTTGCGTGGATGCAAGAAAAGAAGGCTTGGGAGGTGTCCTAACTCAAGAGGGGAACACTATATGTTACGAATCACGTAAAATAAAGGAACATGAATGGAACTACGCCACGCATGACTTGGAATTAGCAGTTGTAATTCATGCGCTAAAAATGTGGCGACATTATTTAATGGGGAGGAAATTTCTGTTGTTAACTGATAACAATGGTGTGAAATTCTTATTCAGTCAACCATATCTTAACGCAAGTAAAGCAAGGTGGTTGGCCTTCTTGAGTGAATTCAATTTCGAAGTAAGACACATCAAGGGAAAGGAACAAAAATTTGCAGATGCCCTAAGTCGAAGGAATAATGGAATTTTTGAGGTAAGTATTAGCAAAGCAGAAAATGCAATTGAACAAAGAATAAAATCTGCAAGTTGTAATGACGAAAAATACATCAAAACAATAGCATATTCACAAGGAAATACAGAAAAATTGGACAAAACATATATGAGTTTGGATAAAAATGGACTGCTAAGGTTCAAAAATAGGCTGTACATACCAAATTTTGTTGATTTAAAGTTAACAATTTTGGATGAAGTGCACACAAATCCATATTCTGGTCATCCGGGATACCAGAAAATGGTAATAACTTTGAGAAAATTGTTTTATTGGCCTAACATGAAAGGTGAGACAACTGAATACTTATCTAAATGCCTAGATTGTCAATAGGTGAAGGATGAACATCAGCATCCAGCCGGTCTACTACAACCTCTGCCTATACCAGAATGGAAGTGGGAGATTATCTCACTGGACTTCATCACATGTTTGCCTAAAACTCAAAAGCAAAATGAATCGATTATGGTAGTCGTTGATAAACTTAGCAAGTCTTCACATTTATACCTGTGAAATCTACTTATAAAGCAATTAATATCACTGAAATATTTATGAAGGAAATATTTAGATTGCATGGAATTCCAAAAAATGGTGATTTCAGATAGAGATGTCAAGTTTACGCCAACATTTTGGAAAGAATTGTTTGCAGGGTTGGATACTAACCTGAATTTCAGCACAATCTACCATCCACAAACGGATGAGAAAATCAAACGAACAAATTAGAATGTGGAAGATATGTTACGAATGTACGTAAGAACAAAACCAACTAAGTGGGAGGAATACCTACACTTAGTTGAATTTGCATACAATAATGGCCATCATACATAAGCTAAGATGAGTCCCTTCGAAGCATTTTACATCAGAAAATGTACAAATCCGATTAGCTGGGATAACCCAGTTGACAGACTGATGATGGGACCTGAAATGCTCCAGGAAATGGAGAAAATGGTAAGAAAGGTACAACATAATTTAAAAGAGGCACAAGACAGACAAAAAAGTTATGTAGATTTAAAGAGGAGACACCATGAATTTCAAATTGGGGACCATGTATACTTGAAATTCAAAGCAAGGAGAATCTCTCTGAAGCTAGGAAACTGTTCAAAGTTGGCGCCCAGGTTTTGTGGACAACATTTAGATGGACTTCCATATGTTGAGGGTGTTTTGGTTGAAGCGAATGCGTACTTGACCCCCTTCGAGCATGTATGTGAGAAATGCAACTGTCTTGCTTTTGCCTCTGCTTTCATAAATTATGGTACAATTGATTGTCTACAATGCAGTAAAAAATTCCCTTACATATATAGACATTTCCTCAACACTGCCATTCGAACTGTCAACAACACAATCATACATTGTACAATTAGACAACCTTTGTTACAAGATGTGCTTCCTGGGTTAGAAGAATTTCCATATGAAGTATACCTATAGAAAAAGACAAACAATGTCTACATGCTGCGCGACTTTCTGGTCCATAACAAATTTACCTTAAATGAGGACAATGCAATACTGCATATCGATTAAAAATAAATAAATTCATATCAAGCGTTGGCAGGAAACAAAACAATCTCATGTGTATTTATCCATGCCACCCAATGAGGATATGAATAGAATTTTGTAGTGCCATGGCAAATTGAACAGGAAGCGCATAAGATTGTTTAGTCTAGAAATGGGAATCATGAGGATAAATCCCATACAAAGTATCCAAATGTGAATAAATCAGGCCCATCCTTTGAATCGTCGAAATGGCTTGCTCCTCTGAATGAAACCATCAGGCATTTCCAATAATATTGGAAATTTGGCATTGTTAAAACTGGTGGTGATNTGGCACTATCAGAAGCAAATGTCCATAGTGATCTTGCTTCATAGTAAAATAATAATTGACAAGTTTCTTGGTACCCATTTGGGGGTTTGGTTATAGGTGAGATACAATGTCGAATCTCTGCTGGTTTTGTGTTGTCTTTTGTTCATGTGCTTTCCTGCTGTAGTTCAGGGTTCTCATGGGCCCGATTATTTTTTCATGGGAACATATACTGCATGTAAGAGAAAACCAATGCCACCTATGTTTTTTTTTTATATCAAATTGTTTGATGCATAGGTCGATGCGTACTACTTTATGGACCCTTGTGGAATCTCACTTGGCGCCTTCTTTGTTCATGTGTTTCCTTGTGCCTCGACTTTCAATACATTTGGTGTTTACTTGGCTCTTGGTTGTATGCTTTGTTCTGGAAAATTAATGATACATTCAAGATCTTGGCGGTTTTTCTATGATCTTAAAGAATATAGAGGACCTGCTTTTCCTTTTAATATAAGCTCTCTGACGCAAATGTAGTATGTGTCTCGTTTTAGCACTTTTACTTGATCGATGAACTTACCAAAATT
Source organism: Picea sitchensis (assembly GCA_010110895.2). Taxonomy (NCBI): domain Eukaryota; kingdom Viridiplantae; phylum Streptophyta; class Pinopsida; order Pinales; family Pinaceae; genus Picea; species Picea sitchensis. Next base: position 54,337 of record SNQJ01S0006406.1, read on the forward strand.
CATCTTCAGAAATATTTTGAAATAAAAGGATATATGCTATGTGAAGTCCAATGGAACTATAATATCAACCACATAAAATTCAAATTAAAATTCATCTTAAAATTCAAATTCGTCGTTGTTATACTTACGGTGAAGTTGGCAATACAATAATTTTACTTAAACATCCCAAAATTGATTTTCCTATGGCTTTTAGATGCTTATCTTATGCAAACACATTTTGGAAACTATAAGCATGGATCGCTTTATCTATTCCTTGATTGAAGAGCCTGTTCACATGTTTAATGCACTTCATAGTTACTGTTAAGACCATCAACGGGGCTTTCTTAACACCAATTCCCGCTTCCGAAAATTTCCATCCCCTTTATTTTTTCCCTCTGCTTTCCCTTTCTGGTTACTTAGTCGTTTTTCAAAAAAATGTCTAGGTGCGCGGTTTGGCGGATTCGCGGGTTCCCGGGTAGGTAGGCTCAACATTGCATTTCCATTGTTCCACCGCATGCAAACAACACCCAGACTTCCCCGATCTACAAATTGACAACCAAATTCCCCTTTCTTTTTCTCCTTTACTTTCCCTTTCTGGTTACTTAGTCGTTTTTTTGAATGTCTCATGCTTTTATATACAACACCCGAAGTTCCGCAATATACAAATTGACCATCGAAGTGCGTCATTGTCCCATGTTCCATGTTACACATTTTTCACTCAAAAGTTGGGATACATACAATTTGACCATCGGGCCCTCACGTCTCCTAAGTAAAACTTGTGGACCTCTTTTGAAGCCTGTCAATATGCCATGTTCCCACTATGTCTCATGCTTTTATATCATGAGTCTGACCAACCGCTTCCCCATTGCATACTTGGCCACTATTTCCATCATTGATTCCCATCCAGGCTTGCTCAACATTGCGCTTCCATTATTCTGTGACCTACAAACAACACCCGAAATTCTGCGATATACAAATTGACTGCCGAAATCCGTCATTGTGCCCTATTCTGTGTTATACATTTTGTAGTCAAGAGTTTGGAGACATACAATTTGACCATCAACCCCTCATGTCTCCTGAGTATAACTGTGACCCTATTTTGAAGCTTGTCCTACCGCTTTCCATACTTGCCCATTTCTTGGAATCCCTTTCGCGGGTTGGTGGGTTGACGAAATGTGCAATGCTTAATCGCTCTTTGCCATCCCCGCCACCTTCACACTTCTTTCTAGATATGCAATTATTAAGCTTTAATGCTAATAACTCATCATGTAGGAACCATTAAGATTTTCATTAATGTACGAAAGGCTGGAGCATATCTGTCATTAATACGAATTAAAACAAGATTTGCGGAGGGTTGTGTTATCCTTTCCAAGTGTGCATTTCAAGCATCATGCAATCTCTTTCGTGTGTCATCCAGTTGGCAGCTTCACGAAATCTCTAATCCTTAATCTCTCTTCGCCGTCACCGCCACCTTTGCACACTTTTATAAATATGCAATTAGTAAGCTTTAATGGTAACAACTCATTATGCACGAACCATAAAGATTGTCATTGATCAACGAAAGGCTCGAGGAGATATCCCATTGATACGCATTAAACCAAGATTTGTGGAGGGTTATATTATCCCTTTCGAATGTTCATTTCAAACATCATCTGGAGAAAACAGACATTCTCATTAACTTATGGCAGCAGTTCGACAACAATTTTGTCCAGATACAGTAAACACCTTCAGGCATGATGACCATAAGTTCCAGTGCTCCAGGGCATATTCTTACTAATCATCTCCCTCTGCCCAGAAGAAAAAAAGGAGATGGTCCCTTCGTGCACAGAGAGATATATTTCAAGACAAATAATTCCAAGGCAACCCCGCCTGCTCAGACAGCCTGCCCGTCTACGTTGATGGTTGGCACAGAGGTTGATGCGTTCGATTTCAAGCCAGAAGAAGATGATCTAATGGACAATGATATAGAAATGGATTATGGCAATGAAAATGTTGTTCCTACTCCTACGCCCAAATTGAAATCAACCATAACGGGGGGCACTTCCCAGCTCGACGATGGTAGCCCTGACAAGACCAAAGGAAGGGGTTTCAAAAAAGAAACCGATGTTGAACGCAATAGCTTCTTTGCATCTCGAGAGTAGGAATTCCAGAGCCCAAATTAGTCTGTTCTAGGCAGAAGTCTTTCACAGTAGGAGATGTGGGCACAAGCGTGGACAAAATGTAGATGTAGATTGTTGACAAGATGATCATCAATCCACTATAGTGTAGGTTGAAGGTAAAGTTAATAATAATCGTATTTCTATTCTAATTGACCCAAGAGCTAGTCTGAGTTATGTTACTTCTGGTTTAGTTAATTCAAGCAAGCTTAAGATTGTAAAGCATGCTAAGTCCTGGTTAGTATAGTTAGCAACAGGGACTAATAGAAAAGTAACAGATTTCATTTCTGAATGTGAACTCAGTTTAGATGGCCAAATTACGAAGTTAAATCTGAATATTTTACCTTTAGGATCTTATGATGTAATCATTGGAATGGTCTGGTTAGAGAAACATAAAGTAATTTTGAACTGTTATGAAAAGTCATTTACTTACAGAGACGAAAACAACACAGTTAGGACAATACAAGGCATCAGAAAACTAGTCTCAGTTAGGCAGATTTCAACCATGCAGTTAAGAAATTCATGAATAAAGGTTGTCGAATTTATGATATTCAAGTAACTAATATGTTAGAAAAGGAAGATAAACCTAGTATAGAATACTTTACAGTCCTACAAGGAAATACAGAAAAATTGGACAAAACATATCTGAGTTTGGATAAAAATGGACTGCTAAGGTTCAAAAATACGCTGTACATACCAAATTCTGTTGATTTAAAGTTAACAATTTTGGATGAAGTGCACACAAATCCATATTCTGGTCATCCGGGATACCAGAAAATGGTAATAACTTTGAGAAAATTATTTTATTGGCCTAACATGAAAGGTGAGACAACTGAATACTTATCTAAATGCCTAGATTGTCAATAGGTGAAGGATGAACATTAGCATCCAGCCAGTCTGCTACAACCTCTGCCTATACCAAAATGGAAGTGGGAGATTATCTCATTGGACTTCATCACAGGTTTGCCTAAAACTCAAAATAAAAATGAATCAATTATGGTTGTGGTTGATAAACTTAGCAAGTCTTCACATTTTATACCTGTGAAATCTACTTATAAAGCAATTAATATCGCTGGAATATTTATGAAGGAAATATTTAGATTGCATAGAATTCCAAAAAATGGTGATTTCAGATAGAGATGTCAAGTTTACGTCAACGTTTTGGAAAGAATTGTTTGCAGGGTTGGATACTAACCTGAATTTCAGCACAAGCTACCATGCACAAACGGATGGGCAAATCAAATGAACGAATTAGATTGTGGAAGATATGTTATGAATGTACGTAAGAATGAAACCAACTAAGTGGGAGGAATACTTACACTTAGTGGAATTTGCATACAATAATGGCCATCATACGTCAGCTAAGATGAGTCCCTTCGAAGCATTGTACGTCAAAAAATGTACAAATCCGATTAGCTGGGATAACCCAGTTGACAGACTGATGATGGGACCTGAAATGCTCCAGGAAATGGAGAAAATGGTAAGAAAGGTACAACATAATTTAAAAGAGGCACAAGACAGACATAAAAGTTACGCAGATTTAAAGAGGAGACACCGAGAATTTCAAGTTGGGGACCATGTATACTTGAAATTCAAAGTAAGGAGAATCTCTCTGAAGCTAGGAAACTATTCAAAGTTGGCGCCCAAGTTTTGTGGCCCCTTCGAGATTTTAGCTCGAATTGGACACGTGGCATATCAACTTGCACTTCCTGCAAATTTAAAAGTTTATAACGTTTTTCATGTTTCTTTGTTGAAAAAGTATATTCATGATCATACTCACATCATTGATTGGAACATGGTGCAGGTGGAACCAGAAGGCGAGTTCCAAGCGGAACCTCTACGCATTTTGGACAGGAAAGAAACAATACTACGGAACAGAGCCATTGCCTAGGTAAAAGTGCAATTGAAGCACTTTAGTCCTGAGGAGGCCACTTGGGAATTGGAGGAAGAATTGCAGAAATATTATCCAACCCTATTCCGAGAGAGGAATGAACACTGAGGACAATGTTGTAATTAACGGGGAGAGGATGTAATATCCGCAAAAATAATTAATTATTAAAGTCTATGTGTACTTGGGAATAAATTTCCATTTTTGACAAATTCAAATTTGGAAATTATTTGCCATTTATGGCAAATCCGAATTTGGAATTTTATTATTGTAATTAATTATTTATGACTATTGGCCAAGGATTTGATTTGCCCAACTAAATTTTTGATTGTGACACATGTAAAATACAAATCTTTTTATATATTAAATGCTGAAAGATAAATGGAACAACCATGTTGAAAACAACTAACCATGACCTGGTTTCCCAAACGAATCATTGCACCCCTTCATGGATCTAGTCACCCAAACAAACCCATGCACTTCGTCAACCATCATGTCTCTTGGGACTTGTGCACCCACCCTTGGTGCACCCCAATCTCTTTGTCGCTTCATACTTGGGAAAGCCCCTTGGCATGTTTGCATGCCCAAGGCGTCCACTTGACCAAATTGGGTGTCAGAGCAACCCCAAGTTCCCTCTTCTTTAGGGCTTGGGCAAGGATCTCTCTGCCCATCTAACCGAAGACCTTAGATCCCCAGAGATCAATTCGTTTCCATCCCCGAAAACATCCAAAAAATCTATGATCTCCAAGTTTCCACTCAAACTCGTGCCTTTGCTGCAACTAAGTCTGCTGGAAACCCTAAGTTTCATGCCAACTGAAAACCCCAAATTTCCATGCGAGGTGGAAATCCTAAGTTTCTGCAAATCAAACTGTACTGCACTCAACTCCACACAATCTATTGCTTGAGTCAATACGGTCAGTTCACCCAAATCCAAGGATGAAAGTCACTCAACTCCGTTGCACTCTCTCGTTGTGATGTTGCTACATGCTACAATTGATTGTTTCCCCCTTTACATCAAAATTTTGTCTAAGTGTTGAACTATTGTGATCTAGCTATTGCGCTCATACTGCAACCAACTCTACCATGTCTCCACACACTGTCAACCCCCATGTCTCGAACTAGTTGGGTGGCTAATCCAACCATCACGATTAATCTTTGGGCATGCACATCCTCATGACTTAACTTAGTCTTTCATGTCACATCTTCGTCACTCTATCCAACTCCAAAGAATAAGGCAAGTGTCATCCTTACCTCACTACTGCTACCATCATCCGATCTTCATCAAGGAGATCCTGCATAATGTCTAAATGTTGCACCTCAAACCTACTAGTGCATCCATACTCTTGATCCCCCTTGTCATGCCATTTTTCTTTCCCAAGCCATGAACTAGTTGAATGAGCAATCCAACCGTCACAATCCTTGAGACTTCACACCCTCATGCACAAATTGGTCACTTCATTTCACAATTTGATCCATCTTCACAACCCTTAGACCAAGGCAAGGTCGCCCCTCACCTTGTTGCACTATGAAGTCACCCCAAAACAAAGTCTTCTATGGAAACTTGATTCCACTATCCACCTCATGGCACATTTAGCCAATCTGCTTGATCTAAAAATGAAGAAGACTTGTATTCTTGAAATTATTTGCAAGTAAAATTTATGTGTTAAAATGCAAATGGATCAACTTTGCAACACAACTTTAATATAATTTACTCATTCAAGATGCATATAAACAGCAGCAATAACAGTGAACATAAAACACATAACACAACAAATGATAAAGGAGTTCACCCCTCTCTTGGGCTACATCTCCTGGTCCAGCTTCCAATGGATCATTTGTATTATTTTCTCAAAGTGCTCAAAAATGTGCTTTACAATGCTCAAAATTCCAAATAGACTGCTCCAATGGCTTTAGAACGTCCAAAAACCCCTAGCTGGGCTTTTTCGGCACCTCGTTTGGCCAAAAATTGAAGAAGATAGGCTTCCTGGAAGTCCCCCTTCAAACTTGTTGTCTCTGCATCTACAAATCGCACCCTTGTTGGCTCAACCTAGCCCACACACATATTTAAGCGTTAAAACTTAGCACTAGACGCAACCACACAAACTGTGCAAACTGTAGAACGGTTACAGGCGCACCTAGCCCCTAACCGCCAGGGCTATGGTTGTATGACCCATATGACCGCGTGCAAGTGCAAACATAGGCCCTCATTTCCACAAGCCAATGGTTAAAGAACAAGTGGTGGGTCGTTTGTATAACTGTTGAACCGAATTCAAACCAAATCGCGTGCGCGCATATATGGCATAACATGTGGTCATATTACAACAATGTATGCGTCCGGGGGCTGGGGCTAAGCCCCAACCCGGACCCCCGCGCCAATACATAACAAATCAAACTTAAATAAATATGAAACCATATATATAACAAGGATTATGGTGTGGCGCGTTGGCAATGCAAACTTTGAAAAGGTTGTATTCGTGGGTGGAGGTCATGGGGTCGAACCTGATGGACTCCAATAAAGTTTTATACAACAACCAATAACAAGGTGCCACGTGGCACCATACAACCAACCAAATACTACCACATGTCACAATGTCATTCATCCACATCTACCAACTATCTGCCACTCAGACCTACCACATGTCATACGGACTGCCATGTCAGCAACCATACAGACTGTACGGACTATACAGTCAACATCCCTTTTTTTGCTTGTTTGTCATTTGGAACAGAACGTGATATCTCTCTCTCCTAACGTCCGTTTGAACCCAAATGAGTTGCATTGGGTTCGTAATGATGAGGCCTACGCTCCTGTTCGATTTGAAGTGATTCCACGCACTTTGAAGTTTTGAGCAAAATTTGATCCCCTGGATCACACCTCCCCATTGGAAAGATTTTGGACCTCCAAAAGACTATTTTCAGTCTATTTGAAGA
>SNQJ01S0006406.1:61300-102983 GCA_010110895.2 Picea sitchensis
AACTTGGCTCTACAAGTTGACCTTCTCCTCTTGTGAATTTCAACCTTGTGAGCATCAGAAAACAAAACACTTGCAAATAATCAAGTCTTCAAAAACCTATGCTCTGATACCAACTTGATCTAAAAATGAAGAAGACTTGTATTTTTGAAATTATTTGCAAGTAAAATTTATGTGTTAAAATGCAAATGGATCAACTTTGCAACACAACTTTAATAGAATTTACTCATTCAAGATGCATATAAACAACAACAATAACAGTGAACAGAAAACACATAACACAACAAATGATAAAGGAGTTCACCCCTCTCTTGGGCTACATCTCCTGGTCTAGCTTCCAATGGATCACTTGTATTATTTGCTCAAAGTGCTCAAAAATGTGCTTTACAATGCTCAAAATGCCAAATAGACTGCTCCAATAGCTTCAGAACGTCCAAAAACCCCTAGTTGGGATTTTTCGGCACCTCGTTTGGCCAAAAATTGAAGAAGATAGGCTTCCTGGAAGTCCCCCTTCAAACTTGCTATCTCTGCATCTACAAATCGCACCCTTGTTGGCTCAACCTAGCCCACACGCATATTTAAGCGTTAAAACTTAGCATCGGACGCAACCGCACAAACCGTGAAAACTGTAGGATGGTTACGGGTGCACCTAGCCCCTAACCGCCAGGGCTATGGTCATATGACCCATATGACCGCGTGCAAGTGCAAACATAGGCCCCCATTTCCACAAGCCAATGGTTAAAGAACAAGTGGCGAGTCGTTTGTATAACTGTTGAACCGAATTCAAACCAAATCGCACGCGCGCATATATGGCATAACATGTGGTCATATTACAACAATGTATGCGTCCGGGGGCTGGGGCTAAGCCCCAGCCCGGACCCCCGCACCAATACATAACAAATCAAACTTAAATAAATATGAAACCATATATATAACAAGGATTATGGTGTGGTGCATTGGCAATGCAAACTTTGCAAAGGATGTATTCGTGGGTGGAGGTCACGGGGTCGAACCCGGTGGACTCCAATAAAGTTTTATACAACAACCAATAACAAGGTGCCACGTGGCAGCCCATGACTAGGCCACGTGGCACCGTACAACCAACCAAATACTGCCACGTGTCGCAATGTCATTTGTCCACATCTGCCAACTGTCTGCCACTCATCCCTGCCATGTGTCATACGGACTTCCACATCAGCAACCGTACGAACTGTACGGACTGTACAATCAACATCCCTTGTTTTGCCTGTTTGTCATTTGGAATAGAACACGATATCTCTCGCTCCTGATATTCGTTTGAACCCAAATGAGTTGCATTGGGTTTGTAACAACGAGGCCTATGCTCTTGTTCGATTTGAAGCGATTCCGAGCACTTTGAATTTTTGAGCAAAATTTGATCCCCTGGATCACTGCTACACCAAGAACTGCACATTCAAAATGCATTTGCCCCACTACTTCATCACTCGACCATGCTGTTGTGTCTTCCTCTCTATGCCTTGGAATGGTTAGGATTCACCCTCAACCATTCTTCCCAAAGAAAGAGAAACGCTCATGCCCAAGTAATCTCTTCATGTTGCAATCTACCTATTTGTACAATCCTACAAACAAAGGCAAGTCCTCAACTTGCCTCTTTTTCGTCAAGTCACCTCTTCATAGCTCAACATCTGTGATGAGTGTGGCCAATGCACCCACACTCCTCAAACATCCCAACGAATTGTCCAAAGTGCTCCAAGTAGAATGAGTCACCTCAAAGAACTTACATGCCTTAGGCACATTTGCACCAATACTTCTGCCAACCTCAACCAATGACCCTCTCATATATCTGAGCCATCGCAAAATCATCCACAAGTCACCAAGGTGCGCTTTGCCTCATCGAATGTCCCATGCCAAAGATGAGCGAACACCACCCTAGTCACTTGGTCTTTGTTCTACCCATTCAGGTTGATTGCCAACAATTCTTGGTCGACTTTTCCGTTGACTCCATTCGTCTCCTAGAACGAAACTGCCTTGCACCTGTTACAAGTGTTCAAACTCTGGCACTATCTTCACAAATTTCAATTCATCTCATGATCCAACGAAACTAGCTAAGGAACCAAGCAATAGGGTGCCTCATCCATCCTTTTAAACTCAGCATGAACAAACTTCAACACAACAATCTATCCAATGAGCCTCATCAAATAATTAGATAAATTCCCCAAGCTACCTCCATGACTACATCCAAATCTGCCTAAGTCCTCCACAGGACTCATCCATGCAGTTCGCCCCAATCTCTCTTGCACATTCACCCAACCAAGGCATCCCAAACTACTACAAGACTTCTTTAAATCTACACCACTTGAGTCACCCTCAAGTCTGTCGGTTCTCACCGCAGAAACATAATGCAATTGAACCACCAAGTCATTTGAATTCCCTTCAAAGAACTCACTGCAACACTTAGGAAATGTAAGAAATCAAGCGAAAAATACCTTTCTCAATGTCATCCATGACTGCAACCATGTTCTAAGCCTGTAGTCATGGACCGTCTCTTTCCCAAGCAACTGAATCTTCGCATGAACTCTCCTTAATCACCACTTGTATCCCCACAAACTTGCAAGACCTTCACCGTGATACAAGGCTGAGCCCATCCATGCATTTCAAAATTTCGTATTAGTCCCAAACTTCGCACGCAATTGGATAAACTCATCTCTAATGCCTTCCCATATTCACACCTTGACTGCTTCCACTTTAAGATGCCATGCACTCACTTCCCGACTATCAAGTCATATTGTTGTTAATCGGTCATTATAACTCTGTGAAGATTCACCTTGTTCGAAGGTTTCAGTCTACCCATCGAAAACCCAACTCATCTCAATTACCATTCTCGATGATGCACGCCACACAGGCATCATGATGGAAACGTGCCCAACCAACTTCTTGCAATGGAGCTTCTCTAGGTCACCCCAGGTCATCCAACACACCTAAGTGATTCACCTTGCTACAACTAGAACTGCTCCCTTTCATAGTCACTTCTGTGATCACCCAATGCGTTTCGTTTCTGTGATCATTTCCGCGGTTAGATCTGTGACAAGTTGTGCAACAAATCCCACGTTCATCTACCTTGCCCAAGTGATCAGTTCACCCAAAAAATTCTTCTTCTGGTCTCTACAAGGTGTGCACAACAGGTCCGACACCAACTTCCTTCACACATCAAACCAACTAAGTTTAGCTCTACAATCAACTCTGTGAAAATTTTTGTGATGAACTTTGTGATGAGTTCTGTGATCGCCCACCTTATCCAAGTGTTTCATCTCACTACAAACTCTGCTCTTGGTCTATACAAGGTGTGCACCCATATAAAAATTCTCATCGCACCATCAATCGAATCTTTGTTGTTAGTTTGATGCAAAGATTGCGATGAACAAGCTCGTTGCATTGAACTGTTCACCAAGTCTGCGAACGTTCCCACCGAACCGACTTTGCAACAAACAACCTTCTCAACAAGTGCACCCCACCATAACTGTTCTGACTACAAAAGTGGTGAATAGCATCAAACTACTATGATACCATCTATTGTTAAGATAATGGTGAAGATCTCCTCAACCCTTCTCTAAAATTTGTAATGAATCCACTCTTATACCATCTATCACATCCCTATAGTGTGCCTTGCGATTGTGCACCTCTTGAGGGCATGTGACACTGTGAGGTTTCTCACTTGGCTACTTGGCAACACCAAGGATACTTCATCTAGACTACGCCTCTTCACCTAGAGCATACTCATACTCCATTCTAGGTTACCAACGAGTCACACTCCTACTCTCATGCAACTCTTATATACATAGACATTTGTTAACAACTTTAACACTTAGTCATTTTTAAGCATACATCCATGAACATGAGAACACTTGCAAAATAAACAAGAGAAACATAGATATAGTGCGGGTGGCACAAACCCTGCCTAACACCTGCCTAGGTTTGTGTTATTGTCAAACAATTAAAATATGAGCATTATTGGCTCAGTTTAGAACTTTGACAAAGTCAAACAACTCACCTCACCTCACCAAGACACTCATAAACAAATTCATCACACTAAGACTCTCTGTCAAAACCATCTCTATAACCTCTTGTGGTGCACCTTAGACGTTCCCACAATCGTAGACTCATTGTATCTTCATTTTCACAAACTTCATAGATTTCAGTTCTGCCTCACACATGCGTCCAATAGACCTGCATTTCCAGACTTCACCAAAATCATCCCAAAAGAAGCTCGCTCAGCTCTGTCCATCGAATCCTCCTCAAGGCAACACAAGTACTCCCATGTGGAGTGACTTGGCTCCCTAAGGGAGATTTCCCTCTTTGTTTGCCTCAAAACTACATAAATCTTCTTGCTCTCCTTGTCTTCCAAATTTTCCTTCCCTGGTTGTGCTCCCTTGCTCTTTTATAGGGAATCCAAAGGTCACCATTGCGAACCTTCGTGTCCTTTGGGGGTGTCATGCCCCTTCGTGAACCCATGTGTTTGAATGAATCAGTCTGCCCCTTCGCAGACCTGGTCGCCCAAATGAATCATTGTGCCCCCTTCGTGGACCTGGTTGCCCAAATGAACCCATGCACTTCATCAATCATCGTGCCCAACCTTGGTGCGCCCCTCATGCTGATGCACCCTAATCTCTTGGTCGCTTCATACTTGGGCAATCCCCTTGGCTAATTCGCATGCCCAAGGCATCCACTTGCCCAACTTGGGTGCCAAAGCAACCCCAAGTTTTTTCTTCTTGAGGACTTGGGCGAGGGTCTCTGCGCCGATCTATCCAAAGACCTTGCACAATCGATATTGAAGTTTATGGAGGTGGCTTGGAAAGGAAGAAAAAACCTTATGAACAAGCTCTCACAATATCATTTAATGCTCTCTACAGATCTACGACATATCTATGGGAACAATTTGACCAATGCAGACTTACCATGATGAGGTTTATGCTCAGTAATGATATCCAAAGGATGACAAGTATTTGACCCTTTTTTAATTCTAATAAATTTGTAATGACATGTCCATAAATATTTATTCTTTAAATGACTCATTATTAAACAATATATAAAACAATAAACATTCTATTATATTTGTAGTTGGTTCATTATATATATCTATATGTCTATATATTATTATTATTTTTTTGGTTGAACAAATAAATGGAAAAAATTGCTGCAAACATGACATCCATAGAGTTGAGTTCAATCAATCATCAATACCATAATAACACACAATTTATAATCTTATTAACTTAACAACAATATTCATTCAAAAGTAAATTCAAGATTATTATAGATTTGATTTTTGACTTGTCAAACTTTCAATTGTGATCTTGAATTCATTGCATTGGTTTGTGAATTATAAGAAAGTCCACTAGTTGACTATACTACCAATTTCCAATGGATACTCCCCTTTCTTAGAGACCCCTGAGTTGCAGTGGAGTTGTATGAAAGTTATCATGTTAGCGATTGAGAAGAGAGTGCAACACTCAATCTTACAAGGAAAACTATGCTTCTAGTACACTCTCTAATAGACCAAACTCAACAACAATTCACCAATAGAAAATTTTGAATTATGACAACCATCCAATGTTAAGGAGTAAAACATGTGTGATCTCTTTAGCTCAAGCCTTCTTTTATAGGCTTTTGTGGGTCAAACCACTTGTTCATTTCATGAAAAAAAGGAATTTCTTTAATTACTAATAACCTTTTATTTTACCACCCATGTGTCACTTACATACTCACATGCACATAGATTTCCTCTTTTAAAAATATAAAATAATGATTATTCATCACCCAACTACTACTCTTCCTAATTTTTCTCCTAGATGTTCCCTTATTTCCTCATCTTTTTCTATTTGAGTGAGCGCACATGTAGTAGCTAATCTACTTGTCTTTTCCGACACATCTATGAATCAACAACTAGTCGAGCATGTACTCACGTGACACGGGGTCATGTTATTCGACTGCTACCACTATAACCTCCACGTGACATAGGGTCATGTTATCCGACTGCTACCACTATAACCTCCAGGCATGCCAATGTGGCCCCTCACACGACACACAAGGTAAGTTAAGGGTTTCAAACCGATGATTTCACATAACAAAATGCCTTAACAATACACTCCATCACCGACTATTCTACACCCCGGGGGATTCCTATACATCTATTTGAATTTGAATTCAATTTTCATTTTTCTTCTCCTTGTTTATAATTTTTTCTCTCATTAATATTTCACAAATATACTTATCTTTTCCCACACATTTATTTGAATTTGAATTCATTTTTTTATTTTTATTCTCCTTGTTTTATGGGTGCAAGAGTAATTATTTTTTAAGTTAATTAAAAGTACTTTTTCTTCAAATTCATACACATTTATAAATGCATTCATTTTTCTAGTAGCTTTTAAATAAACTACTTTATTTATTTAATAAATGTGCAATAGCTAATATGTTTAATCGTGCATTTATTTAATTTTCCCAATTTAAATAAAATGTATATGCTAGTTAATTATTTTTCCCAAGTATGTATAATAATTATAATTGCTACCAAGGGTGACATGATTTTCCATGCCCTTTAAGAATTACCTTTCAGTGAGTACCAAGGGTACCATGTTCATGCATGTCTTTCAAGTATCCAATTTATTTTGGTGGGGGAATGGTACAACATTTGACACCAAGTTAATTTAATTCGTTTCTACCTTGTTGAGACACTAATGGTCATTGAGGAATAATCATATCACCTTATTACATGCCTCTCAACTAAACCTCGCGAGTGACCAAATCTGCAACATACCCTCATGACAATGTGTAACCTCTCGGTAAAAACATCATGAACTTTTGAACCCGAAACATGAAAAAAAGAGTGCTAGTAGGTGGAAACATGGATGTTGTTCCTCCTCTCTTGATGATACTATGTACATATTCCATACAACTCTATTATCCATGTGTGAACTGATTGGAAATCATATTCCTTGTGCGTACACACATTGAAAATTAATACATTAAATAGTTTCATAATCATAAATTAAAAACATATCATTAATCACTTGACATATCATAACGTCCCAACTCAATCTAGAGTCCATACAATATTGACAAAATCCCATATCAATACGCACTTATGGATTAAAAACATATCATTAATCACTTGATATATCATAACGTACCAACTCAATCTAGAGTCCATACAATATTTACGAAATCACACGCACATCAATTTCTCATAACCATGCAAATCAATACCATCAATTAAATCATATCACTTTACGATTCATTCATCCATATTTATCATATAAACATCAAAACAAAACTTGTTTTATAATACAATTACCTCGATTAAAACCAATCCAAAATAGTAAAAAAAATTCAAGGTTCATCATATGTCAACGAGCCATTTATAATCAAAATGCTCTCAAACATTATGATTCAATCAATCAACTCACATAAAAAGAGGACATTACACCCCACCTATATTAAATTATAAATTTAGGGAAAATACCCTACCCACACAAAATGCACACTATAAAGGTGTGACACCTTAGGTAGGCATGTAATAATTCTTGTGCACACATATAGGAAAAGTTGTCTAAAATTCATTTTATTTATGTGCGCACGCGCACACACGCAAGTGTATATATGAGCATAAAAAGTTTCGTCGTGGAAAAAAAAGTGTATATATGAGCATGCACGCATTAAAAGTTTACAAAGGAGCTATATAAGAATGATGATTTGGAAATGAAAATTATGTGCAGAATGTAATAATAAAAAAAATGGATGTTTAAGAAAGTACTTATGCCATCTCTTAATCATGATAACCAAAGTTTTTTGGCTCGTCACATGTATAACCACTTTTCCTTTAACATGAGTTTGGTCTCCTAGCTTTAATTTCCCATCGCATTTACTACTAGCTAGAAATTTACGCATTCTATTACAAAAGTGGATTGTCACTAATATTACTAAATGACATACTAGATTGACTTCATTTTGCTATACAATTATATTAAGTTTGATGTTATCATATAACCTTCAAAGGAATAGGAATATGTGGTAGTCTGAGTAGGTTACACATGGCAAGTTTTTTGGATAATTGGTAATCGATTTTTAGACTGGTAGGGATTATTAGTAATCGATTTTTAGACTGGTAGGGATTATTAGTAATCGATTTTTTGATGTTAGTCTCTGCTTTTTAGACTGGTAGGGATTATTAGTAATCGATTTTTGCTTTTGCTACTAACATAGTACAAATATCAATAAATTTTCAATACTTTAACCCAAAGTTTCTGGAAATTTATACAACTTGAGTTGAAATTCAAGCAATTTAACCTAAGTTTTGAATTTGACCTTTTATTTGGTCTCTTCCCGAGGCTAAGGGAGAAGATAGCTTAATTTATCTTGCTTTAAAGCATGCATTTGCATAGTGATTTTTGCCCAACGAAGTAATGCTATAAATGATTCTAGCATTACTTCTTAACATTGAATATTAGGATTGAATCTTTGTTGCACTGCATAGTCCATAATGAGCTTAGTCCATAGTGAGTTGATTTGCCGCTGCCACCTATGCGGCCATGCAAAAGTACACGAGCCTGCAAACGTGTTGGTTCTGCAAAAGTGTTCGTTCTTCTTTACCTACTCAATCTCATACCCCTTCTTTACTTTACCTACTGCTGGAAACTTCCTTTCACATTCTTTCTTTGGAGTTGAATCCCCAAGAAACTATGTCCTATTCCTTGCTTGAGCTATGTGATTGGAGCTCTGATGGAAGTTTGGAGTTGGAATGGTGATGGAAGTTTAGAGCTGGAATGGTGTTGTGACTAAAGCTTTGATGGAAGCCTGCAAATGCAAAGAGATAGGTATATATTATATATACTTGCTCGTATGAATTGTATGCTTGGAATACAATATATATTCTAAGTTACCACAATTAGATATACTATTGGGTATAAGTTACTTCAGCATCTGGTATGCAAGTTAACAAAATTCATTAATTTTTTTTTTCATTTTTTTATACCTAAAATTGCATTTTGTACCTGGAAAACCCTTCAAGAAAGCTGAAATCTCACCTACAGCCAGTCGATTTCTCCTCCTGCTTTTAGATGAATCTTGAAAGGAGCATTTGAAATCTCACCTACAGCTAGTTGGTTTCTCCTCTTGTTTTCAGATGAATCTTGAAAGGAGCATTTAAAGATAGAATGCACAAATCCAGAAAAACAATGGCAAAATAGAAATGAGGAATTTGACCTTCACTTATGAGAGCCACAATGCTCAAGAATGACAGTGCAAATGGATGCCCATGTTGGTCCCTTCATAGGTACTTATATTATTTTTTGAAGTGATACAATTCATCATCTCATGACCTAATTTCATTCCATTGATTTTTTGCAGACGAGTTAATCGACACACTAAATATGATATCCTCGAATGGGAAGGGGATTTTAATGGCTGACATGAGCACGCACGACATAGGTAGAATACTACAAAGCATAAGCGTAGAGAACAAGGAATACAACCGCAGATTTACCGCGAGATTCTCTTCGTAACTGAAGGCACTCATAATTATCTTAGCACTGCCATTCTCCACGAAGAGACCCTCACCTTGCAATCCCTAAACAAAAGCCTGTTTTTAGACATTCTGAGAAGCAATGACATCATTCCAGGAGTCCGGATGGGGACCGACGTGGTTCCAGTCCTGGGGACCGTGAAAGAAAGGCTGGGTACTACTGTCACTCTGCAAGCTTCCCTTAGGGTTAACAACCACACTGTCCCTTTCATTTGTTGCATACCAGAAGATTTAGAGAACGATTAGGCTAGTCTGCTCACTCAGGCGAGAAAGAAAAGAAGGTAGGCAGTCGGCTCAAATAAAACTTTGAATTGAAACGCACACGAATGCAAGGTACAAATAAAAGGGTTTTTTTCCCTGCAGATCTGTATGTATCCAAACGCTAGACTATAAACCCCCTCGATGCCCAAATCCCTTGCATAATGCCAACATATTCTATATATTGAGCACATTGGGCACCCTTAGTTAGCTCTTTGAAGGTAGCTGGAAAACTCCTGTAACATATAATGGCATAAAATTTCACATAAATGATATCATATTAGGATTCAAGCGCAAACTCTACTCACTCTATGCGCAGAATTGGCCCAGCAGGATATGAATACACTCCATAACGATAGTAATGATATTGAACTAATATTTATATGTCTCACCATATTAAACTCGTATTTCCCTTTACATCATAAAACTCTATCCTGCGCTAATCTTCAAAACCCTTGAGGATACACTCATACATCATAAAAACCTATATATCAAAACACCCTTATGAATATAATACTATCCTTCGAAATAATATTAACAACACACCACCCAAATGAAAATAAATAACAATTACTTCAATTACATGGATGGAAGTCAAATAAATTCAATGTTTTTAAGCCAGCCGAGAACAAAGACGGGTAACATCCAATTCAAAATCAGACCAAACCCTCTACACACAAATGGGCCTCAAACCAGATACCCACATAGTAAAATTGTTAGGGACCTAACCTACCTAACCCCTCAAGTAGGTAGAATAATATATTTCCATGTAATAAAGGTCAATATTAATAAGGCCTAGCAATAATGAGGAATAAGTGAAATGTAAGAAGACCTAATAGAAGCTTCCGCTTCTAGAAGGATCTTCCTCTAGATTATTCTTTTGGATAGACAGATTTAGTATAAATATGAATAAAGGGTATGAAAAGTTTTTTCTTGGATATTATTGTAATAGAGCTATGCTTTGCTGGAGGTTGCCCCCTCGAAGAGGCAAGTGAACATTGCTCTCAGTAATCAAAGTGCTCTTTCTGGTGTTATTCTGGTACTATTGTGGTATTATTGTGGTATTGTTCTGGTTATATCATCATTTCTCTGCCATTTCTAGCTAATTATTTATGTTCTGCATACTATTTTATATCTGGAAAACTACAAAAACTTAATGTAGCAACTCATCAATGCTCTCTCTCTCTAAGGAAGGAAATACCATTTGATTCTGGACTTGATAGGTGGTATTTGAAATTCACCCCAATCTCAGCTTCTAACTCTGCTTTCATGCTTGTTTGTAAGGTATCATTACTTCTTGCACATATCAACGTTGTAAAAATATATAAGGCCAAATATCAGGAACTCAGAATAGATCGTCACTAAAATCTTAGTTGAGTCCTAAACAAGAAGATACACATCTCTACCAGTTGAGTCTGAATGTGAATGCCATGCTGAAAATAAATTGCAGGACGAACAAAATTATAGTTTGCATGCTAACAAAACTACTACTTCCAAGAAAAATCCACTGAATGCAACTGTGAATAGGCCGAACAAACAACAACTTACCTCAGATATAACAATGATTTAGAAACTAGTCTCGTTTGCAGCATCAATGATTCAGAGATTCAAACCCAACAACATCAACAATAGTTCAGAGGATCAGAAAGCTTCTCTGCACAAGGTCTAACTTGTGCCATTGCTTTTACAACTCGTCCATGCCCACATCCCTGGAGAAAATGTGTCCACCTGCAAATAACACTTGTCTTTTCCCATGAAAACTATGTCAGGCTACCGCTCCCAGCTTTTATCCCTTCGATGGGTTACCGTCAGAACTTCCAATTCCACTTGACACATGTTGGGATGAAATAGATTACACTTGCTAGGTGGAAACTCTGGGAGGAAACAAAAACAAAAAATTCTAATCGATATTTCACATGCTTGTAAATTCTCCAAGTTTATTTTTCTCTTCCAGTGCATCCAACTTATAAGAATTGTGTTAACATTTCACAAACCGGAAAATTTTGGAGTTATTATGGCCATACGTTTGGAGTTACGTAAATATTGTGTTTGGAAATCTGTTGGAAATACTTTCACAATAATTACGTTGGGTTATGAAGGGAGTTATTATCACACTCACTATTGAATAGATAACATTGTGTTGGGTTGGGTTAAAAAGTAAAGGAGTTATTATCACACTAGATATTGAATGGAGAACGTTGTGTTCATAGTTGTGTTTTTACCATACCACCTGTTTAAAAATAAATAAATTAATTAATCAGTACCATCGATAATATCACAAAACTAACAATTTCAATACAAATTCATATTTGATTTTAACTCTGGATTAGAACCAACAACCCTTATATGTACTCTATTAAAACTCTTTGACGAGTGGCATGTTCAAGTTTGAAAACCACCTAATACACTTTCATACCTTAACTTGATTCAATTATTAAAATTTTTAAAATTCCTTGATTGTATAGTCATGGTCGCAGTATTGAACTGATTACTCTAACGACAGGGACTTGTTGCTATGTAGCTCCCCTTATTGTTTAGGTTAGGTTTATGATTGCATTGCTTATGATTTATAATTAGTCATGTTACTTTTATTTGATTGTTACGCATAAAGATTGTACATGTCACTTTATTAGTAGAAAATCACATGTTTGAGGAAATGACAATAGCAACAACTTTGCTTTCTTAGATCGAATTAAATTAGCTTAGAATTGCATTGTGGTAACTCAGGCCTTCGACTTGTCATATGAATTAAAAATATTTTTCGTGTTTCTTGTGAATTTTGAATTTCATTTTATTATAAAATTGCACCTAGCAAATGTTGATTTTAATATAGAAATTGAATATCATCCTAAGAAATGTAGTTAGTCTAATTAATAGCTCCAATTGTCCATTGATGTTAACTTACATTGATTTAATTTCATATATTAATTAAGCTTTATTTTTATTATCATTAAAAATTTGATTTTTTGATATGTGATTTTAATTTTCGCAAGACATGAATAATAATCTTTGATAGAATGCATAAATTTACTTTTAATATTAAAACATTTGAATTAATATCATTGAAAAGCATGAAATCCATAAGAAAATAACATTTAATTACATTGTGTGATTTAAAATGTAATTAAATGGATCACAACGATGTGATTTAAAATGTAATTAAATGGATCACAACGATGACTTATTGATGACCTTGATGATATTGGTAGCTAAATGACTATGCTTCACACAACTAGTATTATTAATGATCATGATGGTATTATTAGATCCACGATTTCAATTAATTATAATGGTGTCCATCGATGAAGATTCAATAACATTAAAAAAACTAGTTTAATGTTAGATTTGACAATATTAATGATCTAGACCATATGTTGGTAACTTGTTAGTATGAAGTTGATGACATTATTGGCATCAACGATGTATTCCCCAATCTATTGGTGCAAGGACAATAAATATTTAATGCCCTTTGATTCAATTACTTTTAGTAGGCTATTTAATATTTTGTTAATTACCCTAGTTACTTGATGAGGTGTCATCATTAAAATTAGGGTTTATGTGATTACCACTAATGTTTTTTCTATATAATTAATTTCTATATAATTAATTTGAAAATATTTTTATATAATTAATTTGAAAATATTTTCATATAATTAATTTGAAAATACTTTCATATAATTAATTTGAAAACATGTGAAAGTAATATTGTGTTCCTATTTGTGTGAATGATGATTGGTAGTTTTACAATTAGATTTCCGTTTTTTAATTCATATCAAAGTGAATTCAATTCACTTTGTTATCTTGGGTGTGAGGAGAGCATATTGGTTGAAATGATTGTAAAGTTGACATAATAATGGATGAACATATGAGTGACTCCAAGTATAAGAGAGAGCCCTTTCTAGAGACAAGAGATGACGTTTGTTGTTGCATCAAACTTCTTCGAGGATAACACAAACTTTGAATATCCATTGCTACAATACCATCTATTAAGCCTTTATTTTAAGCGCTTGGATGCTATCTATATGTTGCATGATGATAGAGGTAAATGTTTCATTTGGGAGACTTTTCATGACTAACCCAGGTCACACGAAACATATCTACTTATTATTCCTTGCCCTTAGTAATGGGTTTTCCAATCCCTGCAAACAAATCAATGTAAACAAAGCATTTTAACCAATTTTTTATGTATCCATACAATTTTCAAGTTCAAATTTAATTTTTTATCCTAACTTTTTAGTTTGAGGTCTTATTTGGCCTCTCCCCCAGGCACAACCAGAAGATATCTTAACTTAAAAGGACTTTAAGACATATATTTGATAAGTAATTTAGTCCTAGTCAAGTAATGCTAGAACCAAGTCTAGCATTACTTCCTGACATTAAATGTTTTCATTTAATGTCATTGTTTTCCCAAGCTTAGCCAAAGTTAACATAACGCTGGATTGTGTTGACACATACTCTATACACTTTTTGCTTCATGCAAGTTGTCAAGCTCAAAGCTATCACATCGAACTTGAGATGATTCATAATAGAATCTTTCCTCTCCCTTGCTTACTGCAACATGGATCACATTGTTTGTTCCTTCAAGTGGCCCTCCCTTGCCTAATGCAACAGGGATCACATTATTTGTTCCTTCAAGTGGCCCCCACAAGGGATCACATTTTTTGTTCCTTCAAATGCCCTCCACAAGGGAGGTTAGGTTATCCCACCCAAAGGAAGGATATCCCTATCACTTAGCACTTAGAGAAAATACAAGAAATTTACATTCTTGACCTCCCTCCTGGTTGTAGATGATAAGCGTGCTGCTATGCATGATGGTATACTCGTGGATAAAATGACCTTCGAGGACTTCCAACCTACTATAGAAGCTGGAACCGAAGAAGAAAACCACTTTACAACAGTTGAGGTCTTAATGGAATAATCCACTCATACTCATACTCTCATCAGTTGAAATTGAGCACTAGTGGTGGTGGCTTGTAACACACCCGACCCCTGAGTGAATTTCCTAGGGATGGGGCATCAAAATTTCGTTCTCCTTAAATGATCAAACCCTTCATTCGGGGTTTCTACCACACTCTGCTTGTCCTGAGTTTTCTAACCACGGCCTCCTTGCTCAAACCCGAGCTCAAAACTGACAGATATATCTTTTCAATGTTCTTCGGGCATTAATTGGTTGAGGGCCACAAGGCGTCCACGTCGATCCACCTTAAAAGTGATATTTCCAAGTTCCTTCCTCCACAGTGGAATACCATCCACAGCCCAATCCCAAGACTGGACTTACTCTCTGCCTCCTATGTCTGTTGTGGAGAAACTCACGTTTCGGCGCTTCATGCCTCTTCAATATCTATCCGCGAGACCACCCAGAGTTCTGAACTTCTGAAGTCCCATGATCTCAGCACGTGGCTCTGACCTTCAGATCATTTGGTCTCTCTACTATACTACATCCCCGATCCTCTGGAGTCCAAAGTCTCGAAGTCCCTGAGTCCTAGTCACTTCACCAACCACGTTGTCTAGGGAGACACATATCAGGAACTGACACGTAGGAGGGGTTAGGGTGACACGTGTTACGTTCCAATGGGCCTATAGGGTACATGATACACACAAATCCGGGTGACACGTGGCACATCAAGAAGGTGTCCACGTCACCCTGGGCAGTGTCACTACACCTCGTCACCCCAGACTGACAAGCTTCTACATTCCTCGGATCTCACGGTCAAGATCTAGTCACGTAGACTTATATATCTACGACTCTGGTTACCTCGGGAATTCAACATTCGAAAGTATTGCCATGCAAACTCCTCTTACCTCCCGAAGCGTTCAATCTCCGAATTAAAGGGGCTAGTGCCACACGTCCCTAATATATCGATGGTTGGGAA
Source organism: Picea sitchensis (assembly GCA_010110895.2). Taxonomy (NCBI): domain Eukaryota; kingdom Viridiplantae; phylum Streptophyta; class Pinopsida; order Pinales; family Pinaceae; genus Picea; species Picea sitchensis. The sequence continues at coordinate 76,985 of SNQJ01S0006406.1, forward strand.
AGGATCCCACGATCTACGGTTCTGGGTCCTTCGCGCCTCTGGCCTTCGAGGTTTCAGATCCTATTTTATTTGGCAAGATAGGTTCACCCAACCACCTGGGGAACTCCCTATCGCCGATCAATCTTACGGGAAACCGAATCTCCCGATTACCTTCAACCCGCATAAGGCTGGTAAAGTCGGTCATACTCCGAAGTCCCAGACTTTCGGAGCTCTGAAGTCAAAGGGACATAGCTTCCTTAGGCTTAGCCCAAGGTCCATGGGTATTGGTCATATGGGTCCTTTCGAATGAATCTCGTCCTCTCGACTTCCAAACAAAGGGACCTCCCCTTTTAGGCTTCCACTTTTTCTATCCTTCCCGAGCTTTGTCATGAAATGGTTAAGGACTTGGGCCCAAAATCCTGGTTGTAAGACAAGGATTCTGAAAGAGGTATCCTCTTCAGACAAACAGGTTCAAGTTGACACAATATCTCTTGTCTCGGCCATCACACAAGCTTATGCCCTAGGAAGCCTCAAGAGCTAAGTTGGGCACACAGACTATCAGTTAGAAGTGTATGTTCACAAAGAGATGAAGGCATACACATATCATAACTACTCCACATAGAAGTCATTTGGAAATACGCATATGTATAAACCCAAGAATTCATTCATTATTCCAGTTCAATACATACAACAAGGAAAATACTTATCAGAACCAAATAATGTGAAGCGTCTATTGAAAGGGGTGCCCGTTTCCACCCAAGCATAGGCTCAGTCGCTCCAAATGGATTTACCACTAGCCACCCCTGAGCTAGACCATGATGCTCTGCAACATAATCTTTTCTTTCAGCTCAACAACAATAGGGATGGAGGTTACTCTCCTCCTCCCGCGGGATCTTGGAAATGGTATATATGATATGAAGCAAGGAGGATCAACCTTGTTTATCAGCTTGTATCATAACCTTCTCAGCCATTACCTGTGACTAGAACGCTTATTTCCCAGTTTGTCCTTGAACTCGAGAGCTTCACCTCTCGTCTCTGCACTCTTTGCAGGTCTCTCCTTGCCTACCGCACCTTCCTTTCTTTCCTCTTTCAACAAGGTCGTGTGTGGCTCGAATTCCCAGCTCATGGTTAGGTATGGAAGCCTTAAAGACGGGTTCTATGCCCCATCCCCTCATTTAACTCTTGAGGAGGTCTTCCCACCTACTAGCCTGACTGTAATTCATTTCTGGGTCAGAGGATTGTTCTGGTCATGAGAAATTAAATCCAGTAAGATACTGGTTTGGTGAAGGTTAACACAACCATTCCTGGTCCACTTCACCATCTATTTTCATAACATTCGTGGTCTTTCTAAGTACACCCCCCTTCCATCATTCATGCAACACTTATCCATATTTCTAGTAAATAACAAAACTTACATTCATTGACCTTTCATTCTAAGGTCCATCAAATCAAACATTCACACATATTAAGTTTTCCATAGTTCTTTGGCCATTATAGTTGTATTTACAAACCGGGGGCAACAAGGTGTTACAATTCCCTCCCCCTTAAAGGAACATTGTCCTCGATGTTCTATCTTCCAACAGGCTTCGTATATACAGAAGTGAACAAAAATGGATATTCCTATTTCATGGCATCCTCCATTTCCCGCATAGCCTCATCTGGGCCAAAGTGTTTCCTCTGCACCTTGACCTGTGCAATGATTCAGTTCTTAAGTGGGGTTTCCATCCTGTCTAGTATGCATTGAGGTTCTGGTAGGAATTTTCCCTTCAGTTCCACCTCGATCACAGACCAGTCAATTATATGATTAGAATCATGTACATATTTCTTCAATAATGAAACATGGAAAACATTATGTGCCTTTATTGTGGGAGGGAGTGCTAACCTATAGGCTACAGGTCCCACTCTATCTAAGACTTCAAAGGGTCCACAATACCGAGGTGCTAGCTTGGAACAATCTCCCATTCTCAGGGAACTCTTCCTGGGCCTAACTCTGAGATAGACATGGTCTCCTGTCTTGAACTCTCTGGGAGTTCTCTTTCTGTCGGCGTAACGTTTCTGTCTATCCTGAGCGATCTTCAGATTTTTCTTTATCTGAATCACTTGTTGTTCTATTTCCTTTAGCATGTCGATTTCGATTGTAATTCTATCCACTGGATTACTCTAGCCGACTGGAGTCGTGTACTATCTACCATAGAGGGCCTCAAAAGGGCTTATCTTCAGTGATTCTTGATAACCGTTGTTGTAGGAAAATTCTACCAGTGGCAGGTAGTCTTCCCACTTCTTAGGTTGATGCATTACATGCATCCTTAGCATGTCTTCTAATATTTGGTTTACTCTTTCTGTCTGTCCATCGGTTTGAGGGTGATAGGCTGTGCTAAACAACAATTTAGTCTCAAAACCAACCATCAAGTATTTCCAAAAGCTTGAAGTGAATTTTGTGTCTCTATCATATACAATCTCCTTAGGCATGCCATGCAGTCTGAATATCTCCTTCATGAAGATGTTGGAAATATCTATTGCCTTGCAAGTCGATTTGACAGGAATGAAGTGAGCGGACTTGCTCAACTTGTCCACCACTACCATGATGGCATCATCCTGTCTGACCAAATTTGGTAATCTAGTGATGAAATCCATGGAGATGGTCTCCCATTTCCATTTTGGAATTGGTAGAGGTTGCAAAAACCCTGTTGGATGCCGGTGTTTTGCCTTAACTTACTAGCATTCTAGGCATTTAGCTAAATATTTAGCTATGTCATTTTTCAATCCAAGCCAATAGAATTGTTTTCTAGTGGCCATAATCATTTTCTAATAACCTGGATGACCAGTGTATGGTATCTTGTGCAGTTCGTCCATTATGAACCTCTTAAAGTCGTCACAACTTGGGACATACAATTTATTTCTGTAAGTCAACAGACCTTCATCCAACATATGATAAAGTTCATACTTTAGCCCCGTGGGCTCTTGCTTTAGGTACGATGTCACAGTCTTGAAGAATGCATCTATTTCTTGTGCATTCCTGACTCTTTCCCTGACATTCGTTTCACAAGTGCTCACCACTGCTAGGTGAATCATTTTCATACTTATGGTAAGGGCATCGAACACCCTATTTTCTTTTCCTTTGATGTGTTTGATTTCGAAATCAAACTCACTAAGGAGAGCCATCCACCTAGCTTGTCTAGCATTGAGTTTCGGTTGATCAAACAGGTGCCTCAACCCACAGTGGTCTGTCATAAGTATAAATCTTCTACCCATTAGGTAAGGCCTCCACATTTTTAAAGTAGGCAATATGGCATCCAACTCTAGATCATGGGTCGCATAATTTATTTCATGCTCATTCAATTTTCTGGATTCGTAGCAAACTACATGTCCTTCTTGCATAAGGACTCCTCTGAGTCCTTCCTTGCAGGCATCAATTTATACGAGGAAGTCAGTATCAGGGTCTGCAATATTCAACACAGGTGCATGGGTCAGAAGGTATTTCAGTTCCTGAAATCTTTCTTCACATTCTGATGTCCAAGAGAATTTAACCCCTTTTTTCTGGAGGGAAGTGATTGGGCAACCAATCTTGGAAAATCCTTTTATGAACCTTCTATTATATCTTGTTAAGCCCATAAAGGATCTAATATCAGATACATCCTTTGGGGTAGGCCATTCCATAATTGACCTGATCTTGTCAGGGTCTACTGCCACCCCTTCTTTAGAAATAACATGGCCCAAGTAATGGACTTGTTTCTGGAAAAAGTCACACTTGCTAAACTTAGCGTAGAGCTGATGCTCTCTTAGTACTTGAAGTACCAGTCTAAGTCATTCTTCATGCTCCTCTCTGTTCTTGGAGTAGATTAGGATATCGTCAATGAAAACCAATACAAATATGTCTAGGAATTTGCTGAGTACATTATTCATCAGGCACATAAAAGTGGCAGGGGCATTGGTTAATCCAAATGGCACCACAACAAATTCATAGTGACCATACCTTGTCCTAAAGATTGTTTTGTGGATATATTCATCCTTGATTCATACTTGATGGTATCCAGACCTCAAGTCAATCTTTGAGAAAATGGAAGCACCCCCTGATTGGTCGAACAAGTCATTGATTCTTGGTAAGGGGTACTTGTTCTTTATGGTTGTCTTATTGAGTTGTCTATATTCTATGCACAGTCAGAGTGTACCATCTTTCTTCTTCACAAACAAGACTGGTGCTCCCCATGGAGATAGACTGGGCCAGATGTAGCCTTTGTCCATCATTTCCTTTAGCTGTAGCTTGAGCTCAACTAGCTTGGGTGTACTCATCCTATAGGGCGTCGTAGACAATGGCACTGTTCCCGGTGCAATTTCTATCGAGAAGTCAATGTCTCTTCTCGGAGGTAGACCCAATACCTCTTCTGAAAACATGTATCTATACTCTCTTAGTATGGGTGGTCCTCTAGGTTTGGTCTGTCATCCTCAACAGATTCCAACACTTGTATTGAATATAGAGGACATCCCTTTCTGCAATATTTTTTCATTTGAAGGGTTGATATTCGTCTCACTGAGATAGGCTTTTGAATCCCTTGGAGGGTTATATTTCTCCCTTCTTCATTTACACATTCTAAGGTTTTATGGTAATAGTCCAACTTAGTTTTATATGCAGCTAGCCAGTACATACCAATCAGCAGGTCATAAGATCCTAGGGGGAGTATGTTAAGGGTAGCTTGGGTGGGAAATTCATCCATCGTGAATTGGCAAGATGGTATGACCTATGCTACTTTTCTTTTGGTTCCAATGGATAGTTGTACCAACCATGGCTTAACATGCCTATGTGGCTGCAGTTTACACTTATCAACAGTCTGAGGGGACACATAACTCAAATTAGAACCAGGGTCAATTAAAATAGAAATTAGATGGTTGGCGATCATACCTTCCATCTCCACCACTGAAGCTTGGTGGTCGACTTGTTTATTATCCACGACTGCATAAATCCGTGGCATACTCCTAGCCACATCATTGACGGTGGTAGCTTCTTGGATGTTGTAAAATCTCCTACTATTCTGTTGACTGTGTGGACAATCTCTCAATAGATGTTCTTCTCCACAACCCCAACCTTTAAAGGGTTCCTTCTTTGGGTTATCCGTCTTTCCCGGGGTTGCTCCAAAAGGTTTATTTTTACTCTAGGAGGGGAAATTCTGCTGATATACACTTCTAACATGAAGGCTTATCCTAGAGTCCTTCTTACTGTTCTTAAATCTTGAGGATTTGAACCCTTTCTTATTGAATCCCGAACCTCTCTTCTTCTTCCAATCCTCGCGAGGTTTTGTCTGTCTCCCGAACTGTTCATAAAAATACCCTGCCTTCTAGATAGTGTCTTCTAAGGTCTTTGGCTCGTTAAACTCAGTCCTATTCCGGTAGATCTGAGGTAACCCACTGATAAATTGTTGCACTTTCACCTTTTCATCCTTTATGTAGGGTACATACCTCAACAAATCAAGGAATTTATTGACATATTCCTCTATGGTGAGTTGTCCCAGCTTGAGTTCATAGAACTTTTTAGTCTTCTCATCAAAATATTTTCCTGACAAATACTTCTTCTTGAAGTGTTTCTCAAATTGTTTCCATGATAAGTCTTTTTCATGGATTCCTTTCACATTCTTAATCTTTTTCATGGATTTCTTCCCACCAAATGGAAGCTTTTCCATTCATGTTGAAGATGGCTATTCAAGACTTCAAGTTTTCAGAGTAATCATGGACTCTAAAGTACTTCTTTAAACCAAGCAGCCAAGCTTCTGCCTCTTCCCCTTTCTTAATCTCACCATCGAAAGAGGGTGGTTTGGATTTCTTGAACTCTTCAGGGTCATGGATTTTGGAATGTTTTTGCTTTTTCCCTTTCCTTTGAGAATGTGAGCTAGTTTTGCTACTAGAAAATCCCTCTGAGTTGCCAGTTTCCTTCCTAGAGGATTCTCTCGATGAGTGTCCCCTGTCTCCAAGTTGGACCTTCCTCGAGGTACTCCTCCTAGTGTGGCCACTTATGAGACCACGTTTTCGTATCTCAGGTCGACTTTGACTTCTCTTTGTATGTCGTTGGTCCACATGACTGGTTGCGGGTCCATTCCGTAGCTGTCTCTGTATATCAAATAAGCTCTGCAACAAAACTGCATTAATTTTCGTTTGTTTTTCTTGCTCCTTTATCAATCTCTCATTGTCGGCCTTGCAACTCTGTAATTCGTCCATGAGGATTCTTACAGTTTCAGCCAGATCTAGAGGGGTCTCCACCGCCCTCCTCTCGCCAGATTCTTCATCTTTATTGTGGGAGCCATCCCCCACTTCATGGCGCGTCACTGTCCTTTATGCTTGTAGTTTCCCGCAATTCACTGACCGCTTGAGTGCAAATAAAACACTTGCTGTTAGCTAACAATATATTAGTTCATGAACAACACATAGTCATATTTCTTAAATACACACACACAGTAGAAAACTTTCATTCTTTTCTGCAGTAAGGGTTTAACCGGATTCTTTAGGAAGGAGGTAAGGTAGGGCGTCACCCTCAAAGTTCTTTAAATATGGTTTTTGCACAACTCGTCCATGAACCCAAGCAGGCCAAGTGTTGTAACCTTGCTCTAATACCAATTTGTAACACACTCGACCCTTGAGTGACTTTCCTAGGGATGGGGCATCAAAATTTTGTTCTCCTTAAATGATCAAATCCTTCATTCGAGGTTTCTACCACACTCTTCTCGTCCAGATTTTTATAACCACGGCTTCCCTGCTGAAACTTGAGCTTAGAACTGACGAATATATATTTCCGATGTTCTTCAGGCGGTCATTGGTTGAGGGCCATGTGGCGTCCACGTGGATCCACCTTAAAAGTGTTATTTCCAAGTTTCTTCCTCCACGGTGGAAGACCATCCACAACCCGATCCCATGATTAGACTTACTCTCTGTCTCCTATGTCTGTTGTGGAGAAACTCAACGTTTCGGTGCTCCAACGCTTCATGCCTCTTCACTATCTACGCATAAGACCACCCGAAGTTCCAAACTTCTGAAGTCTCGTGAGCTCACCACGTGGCTCCGGCCTTCGGACCGTTTGGTCTCTCTACTATACTANCGGAGTCCCGAACACTTCACCAACCACTTTGGCTAGGTGGACACATATCAGGAATTGACACGTAGGAGGGGTCAGGGTGACACGTGTTACGTTCCAATGGGCCTATAGGGTACATGATACACACGAATCTGGGTGACACATGGCACGTCAATATAGGGTCCATGTCACCCAGGGAAGCGTCACTGCAACTCATCACCCTGGAATGATATGCTTCTACATTCGTCAGATCTCACGATTGAGATCCAGTCACGTAGACTTATAGATCTACGCCTCTGGTTACCTCGGGGATTTGACATTTGAAAGTATTGCCATGCAAACTCCTCTTACCTCCCAAAGCGTCGAATCTCTGAATTAAAGGGGCTAGCACCACGCGTCCCCGATATATCGACGACTGGGAAAGGATCCGAAGAATCCCACGATCTACAGTTCTGGGTCCTTTGCGGCTCCAACCTTCGAGGTTTCGGATCCCGGTTTAGTTGGCGAGATAGGTTCACCCAACCACCTGGGGAACTGCCTATCGCCGGTCAATCTTACGGGAAACTGAATCTCCCGATTACCTTCGACCTGCATAAGGTTGGTGAAGTCGATCATACTCCGAAGTCTCGGACTTTCGGAGCTCCGAAGCCAAGGGGACATAGCTTCTTTAGGCTTAGCCCAAGGTCCCTGGGTATTGGTCATATTGTCCGCTCGTCTTCCAAATGAAGGGACCTGCCCTTTTAAGGCTTCCACTTTCTCTATCCTTCCTGAGTTTTGTCATGAAATGGTTAAGGACTTGGGCCCAGAATCCCGGTCGCAAGACAAGGATTCTGAAAGAGGTATCCTCTTCAGATGGACAGGTTCAAGTTGACACGATATCTCCTATCTCAGCCATCACACAAGCTTATGCGCTAGGAAGCCTTAGGAGATAAGCTGGGCACACAGACTATCAGTCAAAAGTGTAAGTTCACAAAGAGATGAAGGCATACACATATCACAACCACTCCACACAAAAATCATTTAGAAATATGCATATGTATAAATCCAAGCATTCATTCATTATTCTAGTTCAATACATAAAACAGAGAAAATACTTATTAGAACCATATAACATGAAGCGATTGTTGAAAGGGGTGCCCATTTCCACCCAACCATAGGCTCAGTCACTCCAAACGGATTTACCACTAGCCACCCCTGAGCTAGACCACGGTGCTCTGCAACATAATCTTTTCTTCTGGCTCAACAATAGTAGGGATGGAGGTTACTCTCCTCCTCCTGCAGGATCTTAGCAATGGTTTACATGATACCAAACAAGGAGGACCGACCTCGTTTATCATCTTGTATCATAACCTTCTCAACGATTCCCTGTGACTAGAACGCTTATTTCCCAGTTCTTCCTTGAACCCGAGAGATTCACTTCTCGTCTCTGCACTCTTCGCATGTCTCTCCTTGCTTACCACACCTTCCTTTCTTGCCTCTTTCAACAAGGTTGCGTGTGGATCGAATTCCCAGCCCATGGTCAGGTTTGGAAGCCTTACAGATGGGTGCTCTACCCCATCCCCTCATTAAATCTTGAGGAGGTCTTCCCACCTACTAGCCTAACTGTAATTCATTTCTTGGTCAGAGGATTGTTCTGGTCCTGAGCAATTAAATCCAGTAAGGTACTGGTTTGGTGAAAGTTTACGCAACCATTCCTGGTACCCTTCACCATCTCTTTGCATAGCATTTGTGGTCTTTCTAAGTACACCCCCCTTCCATCAGTCATGCAACACTTATCCATATTTCTAGTAAATAACATAATTTACATTCATTGACCTTTCATACTAAGGTCCATCAAATCAAACATTCACACATATTAAGTTTGTCATAGTCCCTTGGCCATTATAGTTATATTTACAAACTCTTATATTAGTGAGTTTCAATGTGATTAGATAGTGTTATTGACTCCATATATAAAATGTTCTAATCTATTATATCCAATGATATTGAAATTGCTATGAAACCCTATTCACCATCGTGTCTAATTATTTTAAAATATAAAATTCCTAATTCTTTTTTTAGTAACAAAACCCTTGACATACCTTAGCAAATGCTAGTGTGTCTCCTGCCTAGATATGTGCCTGGAATTGGAACTAAGTATCCATACATGAATATGCACCATAGTTGTGGTTAACCAAAGCCTGAATTAGAGGGATGACAAGACACACCGGTAGCTGTAGGGAGGTGATTTCGTTGCCGGTGCTACTTGATTTGATGCCTATCAGTCGGTTATCTTAGGGGACCTGTCAGTCGGTTATCTTAGGGGACCTGCCCTGCCGTCTATAGTGCGTCTGCCCAACCTGCATGTTGGGAGTAGCTGGCCCTATAAAGAATTATTGCATTTCTTAGGGAGTAACTGGCCACATAAGTGTCCTGTGGAGCATGTGCCCGTAGAGCATTAATGAGGGGATATACTTCCTAGGTTGTCTTTAGCGGGCATCTTCTGTTTGACCCTTCTTTTATTTTCTCCTCAATTCTCAATTAGTGGTTTTATTCCTTGCTCTCGATCTTTCACCCTTGAATTTCACAGACTAGATAGGGATCTTTGGCCTTACACTGGAGTATCTTTCTCTCTTCTTTATCTCGGGCTTACGAAAACGGATGCTGACCTTCCAACACCGCTCATTTCTCGGCTTGGATTTTTTTTGAATGAATTCTCATTCGTACCTAGCTGACACCAAATGCATGTTATTGTTTTCACTCTTCAGAACCAAGATAATGCCTTAAGGAGAAACAAACACAGGAGAGAGCAGAGGATTTTATTCATTGGATTTCAGATGACCCGATCTTAAACTTAATCGATCACTTGAATTACGTATTGATCACTTGACCTTAAGACCCATCAAAACCAACATCTCTTCAGGTAGCAGATTATCCAGTTGTTGTTGTTATTGAACATATTGATCCAACAATTTGGTAGCCCAGAATGGATGGAGAGAATGACACAATAGGGGTGGGTGAAAGATAGCGAAGGGTCCGTCCACTTGAATCCATCGTTCCATGGAGTCATGCATAAACCTATTCCATTCCATATATTGAGTTAGGGTCCGCTTGAATCCATATGTTTTAGGTTCTGGACAGATGTTCTGGACAGAGATGAAAGAAAGACGCGACAGTCTAATCAACCTAAAGGATAGTCTGTGAGGACCATTACGAAGCTTTTCCCCTGAGCGCTAACGTTGGCATGGCATTTGGGTCATATGTTGCCATGCAATGAAGAGAACGTTCTCGTCTGCCATGCTTTCCACGTACTTCCCATGCAAAACGTGGTATAACAGATGGTGACTCTCACAACTGCGCACTGTCATATGAACACACATCTGTCCATTCCATCGCGTCTCACAACTGCGCACTGTCATATGAACACACATCTGTCCATTCCATCGCGTCCTACACATGTGATTGTAGGGGAAGTTCACTTTTTCCAAGTCGTAGTAATGTAATTTCAACGGATTTAGGTTTTGCAATCAGTCTCTTTGCCTTCTCGGCTTGGATGTAGAGACATAAATAAGACTCAGTGTTCTGTCATTTATAAGAATTTTTAAAGATATTCTGTACCAAGTTATGATTGCTCTCATTATTGTGGTTGTACTGGTGTCCTAAGAACTGTATAAACATATTTTGAATAGGCCAATCTTATTGTAAACAGATTCCATTTTATGGTTAAAAATGGGATTGAATTTTACTTAAATTTAGGGGTACTCTGAGTTGAGTTTTACATGATCTAAGTTTTACAATCTTCAAACAGACGTCATGCAACTCTTTTTCAACTCAGATTTTACCAATACAGCTACTAGATTTTGTGGCCTATTCATTGTAAAGTGAGTATTTTCATAATGCCAATCTCTAAAATTTATGTGTAGGCGCATGGAAAGGCATCCTTAACAGGATTGTGTGATTGATTTTGTTGCACGTTTGTCGATATAATCAACAACACGGGAAAGAAAAAGGGCTGAAAATGTTTAGTAAAAACTCAAATATGCTTAATTTCAAGTGCCATGTCATCTCTTTACATTATTAGTCTGGGTATTTCAACCAGGGAAATATCCTTTTTAATGAAACTTTTGAATGACGTTTTTGTTATTAGAATGAGAAAAAAGACGAAGATTTCATACAAACTCACAAAGTATGCTTACATTCAAGCGTCCTGTCATTTCTTACCCAAATTTTAAATCCTCGGCAACTTAAATTTGTCTAGTCGATGATGTTTACACGCTCAAAAGTTGAAGCCGTTGGCATGAAATCGAATTAACGCTTTTCAATTTTTAAGGCTCGAAAATCTTGATGATGCTTTAAGAAAAATAATCATACCACCGGTGTCCAAAGGCTCATTAATTAAGTTAACTGTCTTTTAATGATGCCACGATATGGAGGCTATGCCACCTCAAGGATAAAGTGGAAGTAGTGGAGATTGGGAAAAAGGATTGCAAAAAGTGCCCTTTTGCAGCCATAAAAATACAATAAACAATTTATGACAGACATTTTTTTACACTTTATGCTTATTAATATCAGTTCATGTTTATTAGCAAGTTCTTCTTGTGTTCCACACCAGTGTTCTAAGATTAGTGTGGTAAGGGCTCCAACCATATTATTTTATGGAGTCTAATTAAGGTGGTAAACTATATCCTAGTTTCCCACCATTTGCTCAAAGTGCCCGTAAAACATTGGATCAAATATTTGCATGCTTCTATTTCACTTTTATCTTTCATACACATTATTCGGTAAGAAATATACATTTTATCAATCAACTCGCGAATCTGATCTACTGACAGACCATCTATATTTCATTCAAGAAACCATTCTTCTCCAAATGATTGTGAATCAGACAATTTTCCCTTACCTAGAAGATCAGGTGCAGGTGGTCTGTTCATGTGATGAGAAATATTTTCATATGAAGGTCGTTGGATGGAGACTAGGGATAGATTTGGATTTGTAGAGGAAGAAGGCTCAAGATCTTCTTTTGGGAAGTGAGCTGGAAATTTCTTTTGAATTGTTTTTTCTTCTGGGACATATATAGGAGAAACAATGGATATTGGGGAATGAGGAAGAATGAAAGATTGAGGAATGGGTTTGTCAGGATGAGCATCTTTCTTCTGTATTTCTAAGAGAGTCTTTCCTATAGCCGAAAAGGCTTCCCCTAATCCTTCCATTAACTCCTCATGCTTTTTAGCAGAATCACTTGTTTCCCGTTTTATTAATTCCTGAGTCTTTTCAACACAGTAAATGATCTCTGTTACTTTGTTATTTAATTGATTTATGAACTGGACTATTGTGTTTGTGGAGACTTGTAAATCTCTAATATGACCTTTTATGGCATAATCATTTGTCACAAAAGTGTGTGTAGCCATTCCTCTGAGGGCTGTATTAGTCCAGTTTACTTGTTTGGACAAAGATTGTACCTTTTTTTCTAAACCAGATAATTAGGCAGCTTCATCGACTAACATTAAAGGTACAACTATGGCTTGTTTTCTACCATCTTCAAGGATAATGCTTTTGAAGGGTGGAAAGGTAGATGTGGATTCAACTGATTTTCCTTCTAGACTCTTCCATTCATGGCGGGAAGAGATTTCTTGGGTCTTTTCTTATCCCACTTCAAACATTTGGACTGCAGGTTTTTGCATCTTTCTTTTCCAGACATAGAAAGAAATCCAGAGATTGTTTTCAGAAATAAATGTTTTCCATTCTTGAAACATACGGGTTTTCTCTTTATTAGGGATTGAGAGGTTAAATTCATTTGACTCAGAATGAGTAAAAAGATCCCAATTAAGCATTTTCTTTATCCATGTTTCTTCAATGGTGTTTTTTGGACACCCCATCATTATATAATGAAATTTATGGATTTCAACAGTAGTTGGCCGTTGGAAGGTTGGAGGTAAGGAGTTATTAAACCGACAATCTGGAATGACCTCATCACATTGTTCTATGTACCCTAGGCCATATTTGGGAGTGCTAGGTGGTCGCATGCCTTTGTAGACATCTTGAAGTCTAGGATCTAATGTCTCAATGGAAGGCATATGATGAATCATGAGACATGTTATGGGATTAACATGCTTGAAATTTGAAAAGAAATCCCACCACGCTTAATGTGAAAACTATGATATAAAACAGAAGATGTTGCATGATCCATAGAAAGGTAAAGAGAAAAGTCTGTAAAACACCCGGGAAATAAGATGTTTGGCTCTAATACCAATTTTGCACAACAACACCACAGAGCCTTCCTCCGACGGAGAATGAAGCTTGAAATGTTCTTATTTTCTATGCTACTTTGTTTTGCTGATGCTTTCCTTCTTCGAACTTGTTTTGAACCTAGAAAAATCCCCTAGGTTAACCCAAGAAGAAACTAGTCTGAACCTTCAAACAACCCAACGCCTCAACTGCCCTTAGCGGCCTCCTGCCTAGCGAGACTTACTCACAACGTTCCAGGACCTAAGTGAACTCCTTTCCGACTCCTCAGTGAACTTTCAGGCACCAATATTTCCAGTGAACTTCCAATGAACCTTCAGTAGATCATTTAGAAAAACAAAATACATAGACAAGGTATGAACTTTAAAAGATCAGAGATATGCAGAAGATGATTTTATTATCTGAGCCAAAACGACATGGGATTACAAACTTATATGATAGCATGCAGACTGCTCATATAGTTTCAACAATGCTGATATAACTCACAGACATTTATGGACAGACTCATACATATATGTTTCTGCCACTTTAGGTCCATAAATTGTCTCATCTACCAGATAGTAAATCTATTTGCGAAAAGTATGGACTATATTTGACTGACCCTGTCAGATGGAGAAAAAAGGCAAATAAACACCAGCAAAATATAAGAATGGCAAGAGATAAATGGAAGCCAACCAAAAAATCCAGGTATAAGAAAGAAACTCACTACTTTAATTGAGAGGATACAAAGCTAAAATCACATTTTGCTCAGGCAAGACAACAAGTCCAATGTTGGATATGTGAAAAATCTGGACACATGGAAAGCTCATGTCCAAATGGAGAAAAATCAAGAAACTCCAAAGGGAAGGTGTCTGCACAAAAAGCCAGAGAGGCACAACAAAAGGCCAGCATGGAAACATAATGACAATTAGCACACAGGATTCAATGTAATAGACGTGGGGCAAGCGATCATAACACAAATCAATGTCCACACCATCCTTTTGTTAAAAGAGAGGAAGTTCATCTACTTCACGAAGGATGCTGTTACGAATCAAAAGATACCTCCGACTTTGAATATGCTTCATCAGATGAAGCAATTTTTATGACTCATGATTTCCAATGTAGTGATCCTAATTTTTGTTTATGGGAAGATTCTTCTGACTCAGATTCTGCATCAAAATCTCCCAAACAAAAGGAAAAAATAAAATTATGCATGTGGCAAGACACAGGTGACCAAGATGCTTAGATGTTGGCTCAAATCAAAACCTTACCAGAAGGAGAAATGAAGAAAGCCTTATTAGAATCCTTCTTGAAGACACTAGCCTTGGAACAAAAGAAAAAGAATCCAGGAGCCTCCTCCTCCACAGGTATGAAGCCTTTATTTCTAGATGCTTCATTTGAAAGAAATACTAAGTCTTTCATCAGGCATAAAGAATAAAACAAACTACAACATCCTCTAATTGACTAAGAAAAAGAAGTGTTTTATCTAAAAAAGGAAGTTGCAGAACTTCATCTCAGGCTTTATCAATATGGAGAAATCATTGAAGACTCATATAAAGTGGATTCTTGGGCTCGTCATGAAATAAAAGCCCTAAAAGACCAAATGACATTATTTCCTCCTCCTCTTGAAGATGTGCCAACATGCCAGACTAATAATCCAAACATCACCAGTCATACTTCTGACCATCTACAGGGATTAGATGCCATGAAAATCTTGGCTATCCAATATAAAAAATATCATGTTGAAATTATCATAGAAATTGAAGGGGAAATCTTTTTCCTTAATGCTTTACTAGACACTGGTTCTGATATGAATTTGCTTAAACATGATTTAATTCCTTGTAAATACTGGCTTCCCAACAAATATTCTGCCGCAGGATTAGGGAATATCTCCACAAACATTAGCTTTGAAATTCCTAAAGCCTTAGTATGGTTTGACCAATATTCTCTTGGTATGAAATCCCTCTTGGTTGATCTCCCTGTGGATTGTGTTCTAGGAACTCCTTTCCTTGCAGCCGTAGAACCACATGGAACCACAAGAACCTCTCTAGGTCATCCGACATATTTTATAACTATTCCTAGCCTTGTAACTAATGGCTCCCCTTGTAAAAAGATATTCCCTTTTATTTCCAAACTGCAGATAAACATTGTTGTTTGTCCATTACTCTCCAAAAGCTTAATTGTCATAGAAACCTGGGATGATCTAAATAATAGGCCAGCAACTGAACATATTGATGACAACCTTGACTAGGATGAATATCGCCAAAATTGGGTGCCTCATTGGGAACTAAGGTGGTTTGAAGTTATTGAGTTTAGACTCCCTGGGTTTTCTTCCAACACCAGTATCCATGTAATTTTGCCTCAACATCTTATAGGAAGAATGCATCAAGCACCTACCCTCGTTGCCAGAGAAAAGTTAATAGAAATGGGAGATATAACAAGGTTGTGTTGTACATTCAGGAGATGGTATTGTCAGCATTCCCAACAGTGGCAAACCACACCAGATCACTCCTATTTTGTTATAAATCAAATAAGATCATTACAGTCTTGGCCACAACAAGATCCATCCCAAAGACTGTTTTCAAATTAATTACTCTCAGTACCAAGATATGTGGGACACATGTGCCTATGGAGTGACTGATACAAATACTACTATTGTATGATAAAATTTTCAAACACTTTTAGGTCCAACCCCGAACCCGAATGGCTTAACGTTTGGTGGAAAAAATTTGGTCTAAATCCAAGTGCAATTCATCCAGATATCATCGACAATTGGCAATTTACAAATCAAATGGATTTATCAGACAATGTTCACCATCTAAATCAAATCTCAAATGAAAGCTTCATGCGCATGTTCATCAATTAAAAATTACCTTGGGTCATCCGAATCAAGTATGTTCTCCAACAAGATGAAGACAACAATGAAGATCCAAACATGTACCGCGAAGTTTTTACACAACATTGTGATCCATATCGATACAACCATTTTCATGAACAACCTGTCGAATAAAGGTCATTAGTGGGGCTTGTCCACTATCACGTCTTACCGACCGACAGTGGTGTCAGTCGATTTATGTGGGTTCACATTACAGACTCCACTCTATACAAATCTTTGTCTCCCACTTATTGATAAGCATCTTGGAAACTCATAGCACTTCTCTGACTTTTGGCATGGTTTGACCCGCATTTCCAAGAAACTTTAGATACGTGAAAAATTGTGTGGGACCTTGGTCGGATGATTCTTGCATGTTCTCTCTGCCAAGTGTCTAAGGCATAGGAACTAAATCTTTAGATTAGATTTGATTCTGGCATGACAGTTTGGTTTTCTCTGGAACAATGATTCCTTTTTCGAAGAAAATTTTGTATATAAGAGGAAGGGTAACTCATTGCGAAGGCATTCAAAGTTTTAGAGTTTGTAGGTCTGATTCTGCTAAGCTTCCTCTCTTTGAGCTTTGAGTCTTTCTGTCTTAAGTTGCTTTGATAAGCCTGCGTGATTCTGGCTCGACCAACATGAACCTAAAGTAGCAGAAGCATATAGGTCTGTGTCTGTCCATAAATGTCTATGAATTATATCAGCATTGTTGAAACTATATGAGCAGTCTGCGTGCTATCATATAAGTCTATAATCCCATGCCGTTTTGGCTCAGATAATAAAATCATCTTCCACATATCTCTGATCTTTTAAAGTTCATACCTTGTCTCTGTATTCTGTTTTTCTAAATGATCTACTGAAGGTTCGTTGGAAGTTCACTGGAAAGGTTGGTTCCCGAAAGTTCACTGAGGAGTCGGACAAGAGTTCACTTAGGTCCTGGAGCGCTGTGAGTAAGTCTTGCTAGGTAGGAGGCCATTAAGGGAAGTTGAGGCGTTGGGTTGTTTGATGGTTCAGACTGGTTTCTTCTTGGTTTCACCTA
Source organism: Picea sitchensis (assembly GCA_010110895.2). Classification (NCBI taxonomy): domain Eukaryota; kingdom Viridiplantae; phylum Streptophyta; class Pinopsida; order Pinales; family Pinaceae; genus Picea; species Picea sitchensis. Next base: position 94,130 of record SNQJ01S0006406.1, read on the forward strand.
AGGGATTTTTTTGGGTTCAAGACAAGTTTGAAGAAGGAAAGCATCAGCAAAAAAAAGTAGCATAGACAAGAAGAACATTTCAAGCTTCATTCTCCGCTGGAGGAAGCCTCTATGGTGTTGCTGCACAAAATTTGTATCAGAGCATATAGGTCTGTGTCTGTCCATAAATATCTGTGAGTTATATCAGCATTTCTAAAACTATATGAGCAGTCTGTGTGCTATCATATAAGTCTGTAATCCCATGTCGTTTTTCCTTAGATAATAAAATCATCTTCCACATATCTCCGATCTTTTAAAGTTCATACCTTGTCTCTATATTTTGTTTTGTTAAATGATCTACTGAAGGTTCGTTGGAAGCTCACTGGAAAGATTGGTGCCCGAAAGTTCACTGAGGAGTAGGACAAGAGTTCACTCAGGTCCTGGAGCACTGCGAGTAAGTCCCACTAGGAAGGAGGCTGCTAAGGGAAGTTGATGCGTTGGGCTATTTGAAGGTTCAGACTGGTTTCTTCTTGGGTTCACCTAGGGGATTTTTCTGGGTTCAAGCCAAGTTCGAAGAAGGAAAGCATCAAAAAAACAATGTAGCATAGACAAGAATAATATTTCAAGCTTCATTCTCAGCCGGAGGAAGCCTCTGTGGTGTCGCTGCACGATATTGGTATCAGAGCCAAACATATTATTTCTCAAGTATTTTACAGACTTTTCTCTTTATCTTTCTATGGATCATGCAACATCTTCCATGTTATATCATAGTTTTCACAGTAAAGCATGGTGGGATTTCTTTTCAAATTTCAAGCATTCTGATCCCATAACATATCTCATGATTCATCGTATGCCTTCCATTGAGACATTAGATCCTAGACTTCAAGATGTCTACAAAGGCATGCGACCACCTGACACTCCTAAATATGGCCTAGGGTACATAGAACAATGTGATGAGGTCATTCTAGATTGTCAGTTTAATAACCCCTTACCTCCAACCTTCCAATGACCAACTACTGTTGAAATCCATAAATTTCATTCTATAATGATGGGGTGTCCAAAAAACACCATTGAAGAAACATGGATAAAGAAAATGCTTAATTGGGATCTTTTTACTCATCATGAGTCAAATGAATTTAACCTCTCTATCCCTAATAAAGAGAAAACTCGTCTGTCTCAATAATGGTAGACATTTATTTTTGAAAACAATCTCTGGATTTTTTTCTATGTCTGGAAAAGAAAGATGCAAAATCATGCAGTCCAAATGTTTGAAGAAGGAAAAGAAAAGACCCAAGGAATCTCTTCCTTCCATGAATGAAAGAGTCTAGAAGGAAAATTGGTCGAATCCACATCTACCTTTCTACCCTTCAAAGGAATTATCCTTGAAGATGGTAGCAAACAAGCCATAGTTGTACCTTTAATATTAGCTGACGAAGCTACCCAATTATCTGGTTTAGAAAAAATGGTACAATATGTGTCTGAACAAGTAAACTAGACTAATATAGCCCTCAGAGGAATGGCTACACACACTTTTGTGACAAATGATTATGCCAAAAAAGGACATATCATAGATTTACAAGTCTCCACAAACACAATAGTCTAGTTCGTAAATCAGTTAAATAGAAGAGTAACAGACATCACTGATTGTTTTGAAAAGACTCAGGAATTAGTAAAACATGAAACAAGTGATTCTACTAAAAGGAATGAGGAGTTAATGGAAGGATTAGGGGAAGCCTTTTTGGTTGTACAAAACACTCTCTTAGAAAAACAAAAGAAATATGCTCATCTTGACAAACCCAGTCCTCAATATTTCATTCTTCCTCATTCTCCAATATCCATTGTTTCTCCTATATATGTCCCAGAAGAAAAAACAATTCAGAAGAAATTTCCAGCTCACTTCCCAAAAGAAGATCTTGATCCTTCTTCCTCTACAAATCCAAATCTATCCCTAGTCTCCATCCAACGACCTTCATATGAAAATATTTCTCATCACATGAAGATACCACCTACACCCGATCTTCTAGGCAAGAGAAAACTTCCCGATTCACAATCATTTGGAGAAGAATGGTTTCTTGAATGTAATATAGATGGTCTGTCAGTAGGCTAGATTCGCCAGTTGCTTGATAGAATGTATGTTTCTTACAAAATAATGTGTATGAAAGATAAAAGTGAAATAGAAGCATGCAAATCTTTGATCCAATGTTTTACGGGCACTTTGAGCAAATGGTGGGAAATTTTCTCATCCCCAATGATGATAGAAAAAATGGAAGCATAAGTTCTTAAAGATGAACAAGGGGATATAGTTTACCACCTTAATGGGATATAGTTTACCACCTTAATAAAATCCCTAAAAGACCAAATTCCATTATTTCCTCCTCTTGAAGATGTGTCAATAGGCCAGACTAATAATCCAAACATCACCAGTCATACTTCTGATCATCTACAGGGCTTAGATGCCATGAAAATATTGGCTATCCAATATAAAAAATATCATGTTGAAATTATCATAGAAATTGAAGGGGAAATCTTTTTCCTTAATGCTTTACTAGACATTGGTTCTTATATGAATTTGCTTAACCATGATTTAATTTCTTGTAAATACTGGCTTCCCAACAAATATTCTGTCGTAGGATTAGGGAATATCTCCACAAACATTATCTTTGAAATTCCTAAAGCCTTAGTATGGTTTGACCAATATTCTCTTGGTATGAAATTCATCCTGGCTGATCTCCATGTGGATTGTGTTCTAGGAATTCCTTTTCTTGCAGTTATAGAACCACATGGAACCACAAGAACCTCTCTAGGTCATCCAACCTATTTTCTAACTATTCCTAGCCTTGTAAATAATGGCTCCCCTTGTAAAAAGATATTCCCTTTTATTTCCAAACCGCAGATAAACACTGTTATTTGTCCATTACTCTCCAAAAGCTTAATTGTCATAGAAACCTGGGATGATCTAAATAATAGGCCAACAACTAAACATATTGATGACAACCTTGATTGGGATGAATATCACAAAAATTGGGTGCCTCATTAGGAACTAAGTTGGTCTGAAGGTATTGAGTTCAGACTCCCTGGGTTTTCTTCCAACACCAGTATCCATGTAATTCTGCCTCAACATCTTATAGGCAGAATGCATCAAGAACCTACCCTTGAAACCAGAAAAAAGTTAATAGAAATGGGAGATATAACAAGACTGCATTCTACATTCAGGAGATGGTACTGTCAGCATTCCCAACAGTGGGAAACCACACCAGATCACTCCTATTTCGTTATAAATCAAATAAGATCCTTACAGTCTTGGCCACAACAAGATCCATCCCAAAGACTTTTTCAGATTAATTACTCTCCGTACCAAGCTATGTGGGACCACATGTGCCTATGGAGTGACCGGTACAAATACTACTATTGTATGATAAAAATTTCAAACACTTCCAGGTCCAACCCCAAACCTGAATGGCTTAACATTTGGTGGCAAAATTTTGGTCTAAATCCAAGTGCAATTCATCCAGATATCATCGACAATTGGCAATTTACAAATCAAATGGCTTTATCAGACAATGTTCATCATCTAAATCAAATCTCAAATGAAATCTTCATGCGCATGTTCATCAATGAAAAATTACCTTGGGTCATCCGAATCAAGTATGTTCTCCAACAAGATGAAGATAACAATGAAGATCCAAACATGTACCACTGAGTTTTTACACAACATTGGGATCCATATTGATACAACCATTTTCATGATCAACCTATCAAATAAAGGTCATTAGTGGGACTTGTCCACTATCACGTCTTACTGACTGATAGTGGCTTCAGTCGATTTTCGTGGGTTCATGTTACGAAATCCACTTTGTACAAATCTTTGTCTCCCACTTATTGATAAGCATCTTGGAAACTCAAAGCACTTCTCTGAATTTTGGCGTGGTTTGACCCGTATTTCCAAGAAACTTTAGATACGTGAAAAATTGTGTGGGACCTTCGTCGAACGGTTCTTGTGTGTTCTCTCCGCCAAGTGTCTAAGGTATAGGAAATAAATCTTTAGATTAGATTTGATTCTGGAAGGACATTTTGGTTGTATCTGGAACAATGATTCCTTTTTCCAAGAAAATTTTATATATAAGAGGAAGGGTAACTCATTGCAAAAGCATTCAAAGTTTTAGAGTTTGTAGGTCTGAGTCTGCTAAGCTCCCTCTCTTTGAGCTTTGAGTCTTTATGTCTTAAGTTTCTTTGATAAGCCTGCGTGATTCTGGCTCGGCCAACACGAACCTAAAGTGGCAGAAGCATATAGGTATGTGTTTATCCATAAATTCCTGTGAGTTATATCAACATTGCTGAAACTATATGAGCAGTCTATGTTCTATCATATATGTCTGTAATCCCATGTCATTTTGGCTCAGATAATAAAATCATCTTCCACATATCTTTGATCTTTTAAAGTTCATACCTTGTCTTTGTATTATGTTTTGCTAAATTATCTACTGAAGGTTCGTTGGAAGTTCACTGGAAATATTGGTGCCCGGAAGTTCCCTGAGGAGTCGGACATGAGTTCATTTAGGTCCTGGAGCGCTCTGAGTAAGTCCCGCTAGGAAGAGGGTCGCTAAGGGCAATTGAGGCATTAGGTTGTCTAAAGGTTCGGACTGGCTTCAGCTTGGGTTCACCTAGGGGATTTTTATGGGTTCAAGCCAAGTTCGAAGAAGGAAAGCATCAACAAAACAAAGTAGCATAGACAAGAAGAAAATTTCAAGCTTCATTCTCCGCCGGAGGAAGCCTCTGAGGAAGCCCATTTCTATTAAATTTTCTCTGGCAACAAGGGTAGGTGCTTGATGCATTCTTCCTATAAGATGTTGAGGCAGAATTACATGGATACTGGTGTTGGAAGAAAACCCAGGGAGTCTGAACTCAATACCTTTAGACCACCTTAGTTCCCAATGAGACACCCAATTTTGGTGATATTCATCCCAGTCAAGGTTGTCATCAATATGTTCAGTTGCTGGCCTATTATTTAGATCATCCCAAGTTTCTATGACAATTAATCTTTTGGAGAGTAATGGACAAATAATAGTGTTTATTTGCGGTTTGGAAATAAAAGGGAATATCTTTTTACAAGGGGAGCCATTAGTTACAAGGCTAGGAATAGTTAGAAAATAGGCCGAATGACCTAGAGAGGTTCTTGCGGTTCCATGTGGTTCTACGACTGCAAGGAAAGGAGTTCCTAGAATAAAATCCACAGGGAGATCAGCCAGGAGGAATTTCATACCAAGAGAATACTGGTCAAACCATACTAAGGCTTTAGGAATTTCAAAGCTAATGTTTGTGGAGATATTCCTTAATCCTACGACAAAATATTTGTTGGGAAGCCAGTATTTACAAGGAATTAAATCTTGGTTAACCAAATTCATATTAGAACCAATGTCTAGTAAAGCATTAAGGAAAAATATTTCCCCTTCAATTTGTATGAAAATTTCAACATGATATTTTTTATATTGGATAGCTAAGATTTTCATGGCATCTAAGCCCCGTAGATGGTCAGAAGTTTGACTGGTGATGTTTGGATTATTAGTCTGGCCCATTGGCACATGTTCAAGAGGAGGAGGAAATAATGTCATTTGGTCTTTTAGAGATTTTATTTCATGGTGAGCCCAAGAATCCACTTTATATGAGTCTTCAATGATTTCTCCATATTGATAAAGCCTGAGACGAAGTTCTGCAACTTCCCTTTTTAGATAAAACACTTCTTTTGCTAAGTCAATTAGAGAAGGATGTTGTAGTTTGTTTGATTTGTTATGCCTGATGAAAGACTTGATATTTATTTCAAATGAAGCATCTAGAAATAAAGGCTTCGTACCTGTGGAGGAGGAGGCTCCTGGATTCTTTTGCTTTTTTCCAAGGCTAGTGTCTTCAAGAAGGATTCTTATAAGTCTTTCTTCATTTCTCCTTCTGGTAAGGTTTTGATTTGAGCCAACATCTGAGCATCTTGGTCACTTGTGTCTTGCCACATGGATGATTTTATTTTTTCCTTTTGTTTGGGAGATTCTGATGTAGAATCTGATTCAGAAGAATCTTCGTGCTAACAAAAATTAGGACCACTACATTGGCAATGATGAGTCATAAAAATTGATTCATCTGATGAAGCATATTCAAAGTCGTAGGTATCTGTTGATTCGTAACAACATCCTTCATGAAGTAGATGAACTTCCTCTCTTTTAACAAAAGGATTGTGCGGGCATTGATTTATGTTATGATCGCTTGCCCCACATCTATTACATTGAATCCTATGTGCTAATTGTCACTCTGTTTCCGTGCTGACCTTTTGCTATGCTTCTCTGGCTTTTTGTGCAGACACCTTCCCTTTGGAGTTTCTTGATTTTTCTCTATCTGGACATGAAATTGCAATGTGCCCAGATTTTCCACATAGCCAACATTGGACTTGTTGTCTTGCCTGAGAAAAATGTGATTTTAGCGTTATATCCTCTGGATTAAAGTAGTGAGTTTCTTGCTTATACCTAGATTTTTTGGCTGGCTTCCATATATCTCTTGTCGTTCTTATATTTGGCTGGTGTTTATTTTCCTTTTTTCTTTGTCTCACAAGGTCAGTCAAATATAGTCCATACTTTTCACAAATAGATTTAATATCTCATAGATGAGACAATTTCTAACGGTACTGAATGCGATATAGTTGTTCTGATGGTATGTTATCCATCCCTTGTTTTTTCCACTGCTCTAATATATTATGTAGATCTATCCCTTCCCTTTCAATGATGTCTCTTAGATTGGGACCCTTAGTTCCAACCTCACTCGGTGTCATTTCAAAGTCTCCACCCTCCTCATGCATTGGGGTATTTGGGTCTTGGCTACCTTCGCTAGTGGAAACTCTATCATTGCCTACGACTTCCTGAAGGTTTTGCTTCTCCATTCTTTTATTGGTATCCTTCTCCTCTTTCTCTCTTTCCCCTTGCTTGTCCTACCCCGTTTCTCCGACTTGGGTTTGATTCCCCAGACCTTCGAAGCTATTTTTTGTTTTTGGGTGACTATTTGTAGGGGTTTTGTTTTGTCTTCGGTTTCCTTTGCCTTTATAATTTGGTCGAACAAATCCTTCCTCATCCTGGTTTTGTTTTTTTTTTTCTTGTTTCGTCTTTCTACTTAACGAGCATTCCCTCAGTAGGTGACCATGTTCATGAAATCTTCTACATCTAAAAGGAATCTATTCATAATCTATGCTTTCAATCCATTCCTCATCCCTGAATTACAGGCATATTTCTTATGGTAGTGCGCCTGAAATGTCCATCTCTATACAAATTCTTGCGAAAGAGGTGTACTTCCCTTTTAAAGTCGCAACTGATGCCTTGACAAATTTTCCCAATTTATTTCTTATTGCTTCAAGGGTGGACAGGAGCCAGTAGTCCAGTGGTAGGGAGTAGAGCCTCAGCCATACTGGAACACATTTGAAGGTCTCCTTCTCCAGGGAGAAATTCTTCTTCTAAGGTCTCATATATAGTTCAACTGAGGTATGGAAATAAGGGCCTCCTTCGAACACCTTGTCTCTGTCTTCTAGATTTATGAATACTGTTGTAAAAAATCCTTTTAATCCTAGGTGTAGATCCACCTCTCTGTTTGGTTTCCAATGATGTTTGATCCAGTAGCGCATGATTTGTTCAGTGGGCCATAACCCCATAAATTTGTAGATCAGGGCATGCATCTTCATTTGGTCCCTATATTCTTGTGTCTGTGGGTCTTCTAGAATAACTTTTGGGATCCATGTCATCTTTGGTTTTCATGGGTTGCTCCCACCCCACCAGTTTGGTTTTAGGGCTCGAGCATCTTGCCTCAAGATTATTTATTCTCCTCCCCTGTTCTGTCTCGTTTCTCATGGATTTCCTCACTCTGTTGTTCTGACACTGATCCTAAGGAACCTGACAGTGGGGTCTTAAATCCTACTCCGCGTGGGCCTTTCCCTCTTTCCACCACCACTTGTTTGTAGGAGGGAGTCTTGCTCCCTCCTCCTATGACTACCATGTTTCTCATCACTGAACCCTATGACCTGCAACCAAGCTCAAACCCTAGATCACAAATTTTTGAAACCTGTTGTTCGCCATTATATATTTATATAGTATTATGTGTATTTATTTTTATATTTTATTGTATGATGTTTTTCAATTGCTACACTCGAATAGCATACCCTCTACACTGATAGATGCATTGGTGTCTATGTCCATCACTGATGAAATGGTAGAGGTAGCCTACTCCTCCAATGTTCTGCATACACAAGTATGTGTCACATTTGATAAATTCACCATAGTGATTTCTTTATTTTTTGGCATCCTCAAATTTATAATGTTCTTGTGTTTCGGCATGTTGTGGGACCAAGCTATGTCGAGCAATGTCCACCTAGGATGGACAAGTCACCTGTCTCACAAGTATCATGTGTTGAGTTAAATCTCGTCTAAATCTCGAATTTGTTGTATTTATGTTGTTAGATTTTACTCTTTTGTACTAATAAAAATATTATTAATATGTATGCATGCTGCTAATATTTTTCACTAGTTACAATACTAGTTCATTTTTTGGGTCGCCGAACATGGATTTTGGGTTACCTTTTTCCAGGCTAGGCGTTATTCCATCGCTTTTACAAGCCATGGGGGTTCATTGCCTCCCACCCCAGTATATCTATTATTCGATGCATCCTCAATGGTATATATACTGACATATTCTTATATGTCAGCATTGTTATATATACTAGTATATATACCGACATATAATATGTTGGTATCTACACTGGTATATATATTGAAATATATTATGTCGATATATACACTGGTATATATACCAACATATAATATGTCGGTATGTACACTGGTATATATACCAACATATA
>SNQJ01S0006406.1:103053-119364 GCA_010110895.2 Picea sitchensis
ACACACACACACACCGACATATTATATGTCGTTGTTGGTATATATACCTGTATATACACTGACATATTATGTGTTGGTGTTTGTATATATACTAGTATATTATATTATATGTCAATGTATATATCGACATTTTATATGTTGGTTTATATATACTTGTGCATATAACAACATATTATATGTTAGTATATATACCAGTGTATATACTGACATGTTATATGTCGATGTCAACATATATGTTAGTTTATATACCAACATATTATATGTTGGTATATACACTCGTGTCAACATATATACTAATATACATACAACCTAACATAGTTGATATGTATATTAGTGAATCTGTTGACAATGTAAGTGTATTATATATGTACTAAGAAATAATATATATACCAACATATATATGTATGTTGGTATATATGTCGATATATAGAATAAAAGGTGCTAGATTGAGAGTAGATGAGATCTAAATGCTGGGCATGTAAGATAACCTTCTCCTTGGTAACAATCCAAAATTCATTCAAAAAAATCATATTGCATTGTGACATTTCAAGGGTTATACTTTATTGCTATGTTCCTCAATGATTTTGTCAATAATGTGATATTTATCTTCATTAATTTTATGTCAAATTGTTAGGTTCTTCAATAATTATATTGCATTACAACATTCCTAAAATATTATGTTAGATTGTAGTGTTCCTCAAATATTATATACAATAACAAATGTAATGGTGCGTGCGTTACAACACTTGATAGGTAATGATAATTATTTATAATATATGTGCTATATTATTGACATAACTAATTCATCTAATATTTCAAGTTGGTTAGACAATAATATAATTCATATGGTTTAACCTATAATCGATATATTATTAATATAACTAATTCATTTAATATTTAGAGTTGGTTAAACTATATCATAATTCATATGGTTTAATATATAATTGAGTATAAATATTAAACAAATATTAAGGATTATATTGTATTTATGAATAGAAGATGATATGATACATAATATAAATTATGTAATTATATAAATTTAGTAGATTATGTAATTTAAATCACTATAAATTGTATTAATATTTATTTATGTTATAATAATTATAATATTAAAAATTAATATTTTAATATGAAATTATGTTATTATTATAAAATAATTGTATTAGTGAAAATAAAAATGAGAAAATTTAATGATTTGTATTGAAATGGTTGTGTATTTATGAAATTGGAGTGAATTTAACCTCATAACTTATAAATATGTGTTTTGGTTAAATAATTGGGAAATAAAAGAAAAGATCACTTTACATTAATATTAAAAATATTATTACATCTAAATTTAAGAAGAAATTATAGTACCCAATTGAAAGAATTTCTCATTTTTGTGACACTAAGAGAGTTAAAGAGGAAAAACACTTCATCTTCCTCTTAGAATGAAAGGGGACATTGGACAATTTTTCAAAATGTTGTGGGTTCAAAGATTTTTTATCTTTATGACATTAAAAGGGTTTAGAATGTACTTCATACTCTCACATTAAACTACATTTTCAAAATATTTGTTACAATACCAACTTTTCTAACACTTTAATTTATAAAAAAATAATAATCTAACAATATTATTATTTAATTTGCAAAAATACATAAATTTAACTTATTTTAAAATATTCAAAATAATTTTATAAAAAACATAATTATTCATATTACATATATTAAACAATTTTAATAAATTAAAAAATTGTTAGTATTTAAATAAATAAAAAAATACTATAAAGAGAAATTAAAATTCCATTGTTATTACAATAGTTGAAAAACTAAATGAGAAATTAAAATGCCATTGTTATTACAATGGTTGAAAAACTAAATGAAAAATTAGTCATAAAATAATATGGGTCAATTTAAAATATTAATAGGATTTTCTATTTTTCTATTTATAAGATTTTATTTGTAAAGATTATTTATATAGCTTTAATTTATGCAATACTTCAATTTATGCAACACTTAAAGATATATAATTTTAAATATTATTTTTGAGATGATTTTTTTTTTAATGAAATAAAAAAAAATTAATAAAATTTTACTTATAAAGATAATTTTCATTTTTATATTTATAGGATTTTACTTGTAAAGATTATTTATATGGCTTCAATTTATACAATACTTAAAAACATATAATTTTTTGAGATAATTTTTTTTTGAAATTGAAAAATTTTAATGAGAAATTATTCATAAAATACAATATTTGTATTAATTTAAAATTGTAACACTTAAACTTAAAGATATATAATTTTAAATATTATTTTTGAGATCATTATTTTTAATGAAATTGAAAAATTTTAATAGAAAATTATTTATAAAATACAATATTTATATTAATTTAAAATATTAAAGAAAATTTCTAGTAAAAAATTATTTTTGAAATCCTTATATATTTATGAAATTAGTTTTAACTTTGGTAATTGGAAGGAATAATTGACATCCTTCCGAGAGTGACATGTTGAAATTCAATTTTTATAAATAACATATTAAACCCTTATTATTGTTAAATTTTTTTATTTATGAAATTTAAAATCTTAATAAAAAATCAATGAAAATATTATAAATCAATTTAAAATACCAATTAAAAACTTTAATAAACCTTCGAGATATTTACGAGATATTCATATAATCTATGTTACCGCCAATAGAGTTCAATGCTCCTTAAACCTGAAAAATGAACTTCTGGATTGTGAATCATATACTTCATCTCTGAATTGTGAGTGGCTTGTGAGAAAATGTCAGTCCACAGGATTGCTGGAAGCAATCAAATAGAGGGAACCATCAAAAGGTCATTGCCCAATCCAAAAGATTTATAGAACTAACTAAACCTGATGTCATACTTATTCAAGAAACTATGGTTAGTGTAACAAAAGCTAGGGAAACCTTTAATAAGATTCTACCAAACTGGTTTTCTTATGGAGTGGATTCTTCTGGTTTCTCAGGTTGATTATTAACTGTATGAAATCCCAAAAAAGATGATTTCTTTGCCTACTTGACCCCTGCAGGGATAGAAGGAATTGTAAAAGATTTGGATAAAAGATTGAAGTTGATAAACTGTTATGATCCTTATTTAGACATAGAGGTATTTTGGGAGAATATCAAAAGAGATGGGATACTAAAGGAACACTCATTAATTTTGGGGGGGAGGATTTAAATTTTACCACTTCAAGTAGAAAAGTTTGGGGTGTTCATGCTAAAACAGATCCATTACACCCATATTTTAGACAGCTGATACAAGAAGAGGGGCTCGTGGATGTAAATCCTGTAAAACTACTACCCACCTGGAGGAATGGCAGAGGGGGGCATGATTATATAGCAAAGAGATTGGATATATATTTTTTATTTCTAAGGACCTAGATTTGTCAGGGTTGAGGTATAGAACCTGGTTATGTCATCTAAAGATCTCAGATCATGTGCCTGTGATTCTACACTTGGAACAAGAACAAGAAAAAGTTAGTTATCCCTTCAAATTCAACTCTATTTGGCTGGAGGAACCAGAGCTAGTTAATTTTGCGAGAGACCATTGGGTTGGAATTTTGAGAACATAGGTACTAAACCCTATGGACTCATTCATAAAAAAGTTAAAAATTCTCAAAATCGTTTGTGATAAACTAGGAAAGAAAGAAAAAATTTGAAGTAAGGGGAGAATTGAAAAAACTTGAAGTGGAACTGGAGGCATTTTATACAAATCATCCAGGGGGTTTTGAAAAGGAGGGAGATAAGGATATAGTAATATAAAAAGAGATGAGAAAATTGAATCTTTTGAGACAGGAGGAGGAAACTTGGAGGCATAAGAGTAGGATTAATTGGTTTGAAGCTGGTGATATGAACACCAAATTTTTCCATGCTTTTGCAAACTCCAAAAAACATAATAATATAATTTGGGAGTTTAGTAAGGATGATGGTACTGTGATTTCAAGTAACCAAGATTTACAATTGGAAGTTGTGGGTTACTTTCAAAAAATATATAAGGCACAGTCTAATCTCTTCATTTCTGATCAATTAGCAGTTATAAAGAATTATCCAAGAATGTTTATAGAGGAAGATAGTCTTAGAGTGATTGAACCTATTACTTCAACAGAAATCTTGAAAACATTAAAAGGTTTTAAAGGATCAAAAAGTCGCCCAAATGGCTGGACAATGGAATTTTTTCTAACTTTTTTTGATATCTTGGGAAATTATATTTTGGAAATGGTGGAAGAGTCCAAGAGGAAAGGATGGGTATATGGGGCTTTAAATGCTACTTTTCTTTCCCTTATACCTAAGAGTAATACTACAGATTCTTTTGGAGGTTATAGACCAATAGCCTCTTGGAACTTAGTGTATAATATTATCACTAAAATTATAGCTTCCTGAATTAAATCCTTTTTATCATTTGGTATTTCAAAGGAACAATTTGGGTTTCTTGAGGGAAGGTAAATCACTGATGCTATTGGTGTTGTACAGGAAGCTCTACATAGTATCAAGGTGAAAAATATCAAAACCTTGGTCCTAAAATTAGATCTGATAAAGGTATATGACAGAGTTGACTGGGGCTTCTTAAGGTTGGTTTTGCTACAGGTGGGATTGAGCTTAGAAGCTACTAACTGAATCATGGGTTGTGTGACATCAGAAAACTATGCAGTGCTGATAAATGGTAAGCCTACAAAATTCTTCAAAAGTTCTAGGGGTCTAAGACAGGGGTGTCCTTTATCACCCTTAGTGTTTCTTTTAATTATGGAAGGGATAAGCAAAGCTATAAAAGAACACGTGTTGGAAAATAATGTAGAAGGTATTCCAGTGGCAAGAGGGATAAACATTACACATTTGATGTTTGTTGATGATATTATTCCTTTTGGGATTGGCAACATAGTGGTGTGGAAAGTATACAAGAAAATTCTAGAACTTTTTTGTAAAGATACAGGCATGGCCTTCAGCCCACATAAATCATCCTTCTTAGAAGTTGGGTGGACAATAGAGGAACTTGCATTGTTGAAGGAATTTATGTCTTTTGATACTAAACCGGTTGATGAAGGTTTTAAATATCTTGGTTGCTTTCTCAAACCAAATTGCTATAACAAGACAAATTGGATCTGGTTGGAGAAGAAATTTGAAGCAAGAATTGCAAATTGGAGTCACATGTGGCTAAGTTTAGGGGGAAGGGTTACTCTTGTAAAATATGTACTTGAAAGCATACCAGTGTACTGGTTATCTTTAACTAATATACCTAAATGTATTTTAAATAATATTAGAAGGGGCATGTTCAGTTTTCTGTGGGCGGGGAAAAAGATAAAAGAAGGGGTACATCTGATTAGCTGGAAAAAGATAGACAAACCAAATAAAGTGGGTGGCTCGGGTATCCAAAATATTTTTACCTTTGGGAAATCCTTAGCAGCGAAAAGTCAAAATTTTGTGGAGGTGTCTAATGGTGCCTGGTCTATGGCATGAGGTAATACTTAAAAAATATCTCAGGAAGAAATCGAAGTGGTTTAGGGAAGGAAGGAAAAAGTGGTCTGGAATTTCAAATAATTGGAGAGCACTCACCTCTTCCTTTAAGATAGTGTCAGACTAGTTGGCTTGGAAACCTGACAATGAGAGATATATTAGAATTGGAACAGACCCAATGGTTGGGGCACATAGATATTATAAATTGTCAAAGAATCTTTTACAGACTTTGAAGACATAGGGTATTGAGTATCTAGCACAAGCAAGAAATATGGAATTGGAGGATTCGAGTCATATGATCTGGAAAAAGGCCGAGTCATTAGGATTGGAAGGGGAACAACAAGTGGAATGGAATAACTTTGTTAAGGGTTTATAAGGCTCGAGATTTGATTTAAACACTGAAAAAATATACTTTATTGTGGTCATGGGATACTAAGGGGGGACAGGTAAATTCAAAACAAGCATACGAAGTTCAATTATTGGAGGAGGGGGTGGTAGATACTACTTTCTGGTATACTGAACTCTAGCATTGGCAACTTCCTTTAAAAATCAAACTATTTACTTGGTTAATGCTTGAACAGAAAATACTTACTTGGGAGAATCTTGTGAAAAAAGGTAGTGTTGGGCCTAGTAAATGTACTCTCTGTGGGACTAAGGTGGAAAATGTGAAACATCTATTTGTTGATTGTGATTTTACCAAAGACATCTGGTATAATATACAAAATCAATTAAAATGTACATGTTTTTGGGAAGGAGGACAGATTGCAGAATGTTTTCATAACTGGGTAAAGAAGAAGGATAATAATAAAGAGTTGCCAAGTTTTATCTGTTGAGAGATATGGAAACATAGGAATATGGTAATATTTGACGATCGACTTCCCAATAGGGTCAAAGTCTACAACAACATTCTTCAGGACATGGGAGAAACAAAAATATACTTGGTTGATAAGGGTAGCAGAATTGATAGACCACCTCTTATTGACTGGGATATGACAGTTGGCTTTTTGATGGAGCTTCACAAGATAAAGGATCTAAATGTGGGGCTGGAGCAGTAATAAAATGTCCAGTGTTAGGAACTTTCAGTTGAAGATGTATTCTGGTAATGGTGCTAACACAAAAGTTGAATTACTTGCTATGTGGTGTATCCTTTTTTGCTTGCTATAAAAAGATAAATAGGTTACAACTCATTGGTGATTTTAATATTATCATAGACTGATTTACTAATGGTAACAATCTTCAGGTGATCTCTCTTCAGCCTTAGATGAAAACAATTCGAGTGCTGATCATGAGGTTTACATAGATAAAAGCTCAACATATTTACATGGCATATAACAAGGAAGTTGATCTGCTGTCAAAACAAACTCTTCTCCTAAAAGAGGATGGTATATTTTATGCACTGGGAAATGAAGGACATTCAACAAATTATGAAAGAATAGAAGTTAGATAACTTCTAATATGAAAGGAAGATGTTAAATGGTCATTTTTGTACTTTTTTATATGTGATTAGTAATTCCCTGAGGAAATAGTTGACAACTATATATTTAAGTCTAATGATTATATATTTTTACGCCGAAAGGCGTACACCTATTGACAATGGGCACATTTAATAAGTTTTTAGTGCTTAATCAGTTTTGTATGGACAAGATTAAATATTGATGGAATATTCTTAGTCATCCCCAACCAGTAACTTCCTCACTATTATAAAGGCATCCGTTTACATGTTTATTTTTTTACTTTTACTTGATCATATTTAAAATTTACTATGATGGCTAGCTGATTGCCACCTCCACATTTCATTATATGACAACAGCGTTTTATTTTCTGGGCCATATTGAAGCTTGCGTTTCATTTTCTGGGTCATATTGAAGTGTGCATTGCAGCAAGAAAAACCCGACGAGATCAATGGAAGAGACAGAGTAGACAAGTGTACCTTTGTCAGTAAGCAGGATGATGAGGAGGAGGAGGCACCCTTTAGTGTGGAGGCGATTTGTAGACGAGCGAAGATTCATGAAATGGAGGAGGTGGGGATTTGTGAACCGGTGGAGGGAATACTCTAGGCTTGGGAGGGGATTTGTGAACCGACGGAGGAAATACGGTATGCTTGGGAGGAGATTTGTGAACAAGAGGAGAATATTCAATCGGCTTCGGGGGATATCTATGAACAGGGGGAGGATATTGGATGTGCTTCGGTGGAGATTTATGTACCAAATGATCGTGATGATATTTGTGCTCCCGACGATGATGCTCGTGCTCCTGATGAGATTTGTGTTCAGGAGGAGGATATTTGTGCACCGGAGGAGGAGAGTAACTAGCGTCCCAGTTATATGCCTGGAGGATTATGACTGCGAAGAAGGCGAGCAGCGGAAAGGAATGAGTCCCTGCCATCTTCGATAACATGAAAACAGATACACAGTGATGGAGTGCAATTATAAGTGGATCAACATGGTTTATATAGATAGATTCCAGGAGCAGTTCAAACTTTTCAAATCGAGTTTTTCGAACAGGCTTTTGTGGTGCATAGAGGTTCTGTTCTTATAAGATCCGGACATGCTTCTGTGCTGTAAAGAGGCTTTGTCCTGGTTAGCTGGAATCGAGCTAATACTCCGTTGCCCACACATGCATGCTGTTAGGTTCACGCATTCGCTACATCGATCTTCCCAAAGTATAGCATATGAAATGAATTCAAATCAAATTTCTTTGCAGTTGCTATCGCATGGGCGATGGTGGGTGGTCATAAACCTCTAAATACATCAACCCCCTATGCTGCATGCAAGCTGCTCCGACGGAGGTGTGCTCAGGAGTGCCCATTTCCCCATACTTTTCCCCTCACGAGCCTCAGAAGTTCGCCTCTGTTTATAAGATATTTGGAGCTAGCAATGTCTCTAAGATTCTCATGTTGCACCTCGAATCCCTTTACTGTTTTGGCCATGATTAAGGTTTGCTTGAGTTTTCCTGGAGTATTATTGGGTGTATGTGTGGATTTGAGATTTAATCATGCGTAGATTAGTAAATTCACATGAAGAAGAATTTTGAACAGTTTATGACAACGTTTCATTTTCTGGGCCATATTGAAGCGTGTTGTTTATTGAAAAAAATATCAGGTATCATATTTTGTAATTTTTCTGAAATCTCCATTGAATAACCTTCTTTGAATAACCTCTTGAATATTGGACACAAAAGTAGAGTAGAAATTTGTAAACTTCTTTTGTCTCCTATATAGATTCAAGTTCTGGTCTCCTCACTGTTAAATTTACTAAGGAATAAATTTCGATTTCAAATTGTGAACATATATGGAAATACTTCGTTTTGAACGCTGCCATCAATATAGTGATGCTTAAGTGTCTGAAAGAAGGTATGCTGCTTCTAACCCTAATTCATAATGATCTGATGGTCAACCCCTATGAGATACAAAGCTTCTTGCATTCATGGTTCAAGCATAGATTGATCAAAATATGTTTTAATGATCTAGCAAAGCCTTTCTGTTATAGGCCTGATTGCTCCGAATTTCATTGACATGGCCAACAGATTTTGCTTTCGAAGGGAGAGATTTCGATTTTGTAAGGGAGAGAAAGTGATACAATGAAGGCGATGGTGGGTGGTCATAAACCTCTAAATACATCAACCCCCTGTGCTGCATGCAAGCTGCTCTCACGGAGGTGGTGTGCTCAGGAGTGCCCATTTTCCCCATACTTTTCCCCTCATGAGCCTTAGAAGTTCGCCTCTATTCATAAGATATTTGGAGCTAGCAATGTCTCCAAGATGCTCATGGTGCACCTTGAATCCCTTTACTGTTTTGGCCATGATTAAGGTTTGCTTGAGTTTTCCTGGAGTATTATTAGGTGTATGTGTGGATTTGAGATTTAATCATGAGTAGATTATAACTAAATTATAGTTTTTAATAATGTAATTAGTTATTATTATTGTGTTTAAAGGTTTTCTATATTTCAATATGAGAAATATGTACATGTAAAATAAAATAAAGCATTAAGATAATAATACAAAATCTACAAAATAATAAAAAACATTAAAATATATAAAAATAAAAAACATATATAAATAATAAGCTCAATAAATTTAATAATCAAAACATGTATATAGTACCATCAACATAGAGTCATTTTAATCTAAGATCTATCAAACATAAAAAAGAACAAATCTCTAAAGGTGAATGCCTCTTCAAACTTGATAGATCTTATTAATGATGCTTATTAATGATTAACAACAAAGTATGTTTTGAGATGTAAAGAATTTTAATAACTAAAATATTAGCTTTTAATTTCTGATGACAATCAATAATATTAAAAACATATTAAATCATTTCTATAAAAAGCATATATCTGATTGCAATCAAGCATATTCAAAACATATTTAATCATATCTATAAAAAGCATATATGTGATTAAAAGCTCAATAACAATAGCAATAGGTGATAGGTGTACCTCGATTGTTATGTTCTTCAAATATGCCAATGCAAAACTCACCATTCCATGGAGACTATGTAGATACTCTACATACTAACTTGGGAATCACCGAGTGTACCTCGGGTCCAATTCGACAGAATTGATAGACACTGAAACAAGCAAACTACACTTGATCACAGATGGAGACTTTGATTGGATACTCCAACACTTCAAGGTTTCAATCGGTAATTACTTCGTGCACCTGATCCATCCAATACACGGAGTTGAAGACCCGGACAGAAATGAGAGATGATGAAATTTAAAAAAGAAAAAGGAAAAAAACATGGTTCTAAGTCTTTATGGTATGAGTCTTTTATGCGACATGCAGTTCTGCCACTGTGAAAACTGGTCTAATCGAATAAAAAAACAAATCCATCCAATAAAATTTAAATTCTAGTGCTGATCACTATCCCTTCCAGAGACTATTTCTTCCATGTCTGGGCCTTCAACTTCACTTTCCCCGTCGCCTGCGTCGCCATCTTCGCCATTCTGGAGAAAAACCGAAATTCAAACGTCAAGCCATGTATAATCTCTTTGTAATAGAGAATAAGGTTGCAGAATTAAATGTTGGTTATTATTTAGTTTCATTGGCACTTCACGGTGTCCGTTTTCATTGCTAGTGACGACTAAATATTGCTGATGTTATGACGGTGCAATATTAATTTATACCTGATTGCTCAGTCCGCTGGCTTTTCCCGCTATAAAAGCTGCTTCGGATATCTCTNGAATTGATAGACACTGAAACAAGCAAACTACACTTGATCACAGATGGAGACTTTGATTGGATACTCCAACACTTCAAGGTTTCAATCGGTAATTACTTCGTGCACCTGATCCATCCAATACACGGAGTTGAAGACCCGGACAGAAATGAGAGATGATGAAATTTAAAAAAGAAAAAGGAAAAAAACATGGTTCTAAGTCTTTATGGTATGAGTCTTTTATGCGACATGCAGTTCTGCCACTGTGAAAACTGGTCTAATCGAATAAAAAAACAAATCCATCCAATAAAATTTAAATTCTAGTGCTGATCACTATCCCTTCCAGAGACTATTTCTTCCATGTCTGGGCCTTCAACTTCACTTTCCCCGTCGCCTGCGTCGCCATCTTCGCCATTCTGGAGAAAAACCGAAATTCAAACGTCAAGCCATGTATAATCTCTTTGTAATAGAGAATAAGGTTGCAGAATTAAATGTTGGTTATTATTTAGTTTCATTGGCACTTCACGGTGTCCGTTTTCATTGCTAGTGACGACTAAATATTGCTGATGTTATGACGGTGCAATATTAATTTATACCTGATTGCTCAGTCCGCTGGCTTTTCCCGCTATAAAAGCTGCTTCGGATATCTCTGCTTCCTTCCAGTCCAACGCCCATTGTTGGCAATTTTCAATGAGCTTTTTCGGTAGTTCTTTTTCTATGCACTGGGCAATAACGTTTGCCAACATTTGTTTATTGTCATCCATTTTGGCTGAATTAGTGGAAGCATGATCGATGGTTTTCCATCGTTTGAAAAGGCTAATTTTTCCCGCCACGGTCATCCAGTCCCTCGAATCATGGAGATCCTCATGGAGATCCTCATGAGAAAGTTTATCCATGAATTGTCCTATTGGCTGTCCGATTTTGCATGCTAATAGTTCATCCACAAATTGATTTCCGCCGGCAGATCGAGACTTGCTTTTACACATCTTTTTCCATATGTTTACAAGAACGTTGAAATCTCGAGACTTGCTTTTACACATCTTTTTCCATATGTTTACAAGAACGTTGAAATCTTTGTCAGCTGAGCCGCTCACTATTTTGGCTTCTGGATCTGAACTATCAACAAAGTCCAACAGATCCCACGCTTGAGAGTAAGCTTCGATAGCCTCATCAACAACATCAGAATTATTGTCTTCATAGAAGTATATGATAAAATAGATTAATGAAACTGCTCTCCTCTTCCAAGACTTTTTACCCAAATAGGAGAAACACTTTTCTTCTTCCATCAATGTTACAGCTTCATCTTCGACAGGGCCTGATTTTTTTCTAATTAACGACGTTAACTCTCTGCATTTACTCTTACCTATTTCAGTGCCTGTGTACACAAGTTTCTGTGTATGCTGAAATGCTTTGTCATTGGCTATCCACAGACTGGATGCCCTCTCTCTTGGCATTCGTATACACTCTAGAGTGCTTTCGTACATGTGAAACGGATCATCTGGTGATCGTTCCAAGCTTGACAATATAATCTCTACACGGTTGTAACAGGAGCATAGAACCTTGTAGACCATGTCAGAGAGAAACCAGCAGGCTTTGCTGACTAAGACCAATATTTTCTGTAGCCAAAACCTCATGAACATTATTAACACTATTTCCCAATTAAGTCCGCTCGGGAGTGTTGTGTTACGATTCCGTCTCCCTTTTTTTTTCTGGCCACCACTTCTTTTATTCCTTCTCCCTGGTCTTCCCTGGTCACCACTTCCTTTACTCCTGAACTTTTTCCCTAATTTTACATCTCGCTTTCTTTTCAAAGAAAACCATCGACGTGTAGACTCTCTCACAACATCATCTCTGCCGTCAACAAGACTCCTTGTCCAAAAGTCCTCCATGGGAAACAGACGCTCCACTATTGACTCTCTGCGAGGCACCTCATGATTTCTTGGAAAGTAGAAAACAGTCGTGATCCATCTCCACAACACGATGATCCATCCTATTAGGATGAACACTAACTCAGCCACGAGCTTTGCTTTTTTCGCTGGGTTCAGTGGCTCAAAATATTGCTTGTGAAAGAGTCTCAATTTAATATAAAAGATTAGAACGCAAATTGTGACCACCAGTCCGGCCAATGAACTGAGAACTGACCTGGCAATGATATAGTCAGGGTGACAGGTACGAACCACAAGCAAACACTTCACGACATGATCCTCAATCTTTTTCCAGTCCCGCTCTTCGGAGGAAATAGAACAACATGAGAGAGCTAGGGGAATCTTCTGAGAGACGATCTTGTAAATGCTTTTACCAGCCAAGAGAGCGCAACTTAAGAGGAGCAACAGCAAGATAATGGATGTGAATATGGTTGTGTTCGATATTTTGAACCATATTGTGTTTGGCCTTTGTGATGTTGTGTTTGGCCTTTGCGATGTTGCCATAGAAATATTCTTACTCAAATTGATTAATACTGATAACATCAATGCCCCAATGTCGCCCCATGCTTTTGAGAAGCCTTCGTGGGAACGGACTATTCCGGGAATCAAATATGCAATGTATACACATATCACAAGTCCTCCGCTGTCAATCATCATCTGATTCTCCGCCAAACAGGCCATTAACCGGTCTTGATTTTCGTAGTTGTCGCATGACTGAATCATACTGGAACGATCATTAATGGTGGTAACCAGTTGGATAGTCAAAGCGTTGAGAACGAGAACCTTTCCTGGCATCCAGTGAGCTTTCCTGTTGAACGCAATCACCGCATCCACTAAGATGAAGGTAATTAATGTAAATACGGGACCGCAATTGATTAACAAATCTGAAAGCTTAGAAGCTTCAGAGTTATAGCGACGGACGAAGCCAATGACAAAAACAAACAAAAGGAGGAGGAATTTCCAAATCAAACCCCGAGTTTTCATTTGTTCCTGAGTAAATGAACATAAAACAATATACTTGAGTATTGATCCTGATCCTAACAGGGATCCCTTCGTTCACTTCATTGCAATCACTGAAAGAAAAAAGCCATTTTAGCCTCACATTAGCACCACTGTTTGGAACCCTTTCATTCTCTGAAAAACTGGAAAGTGGTATAAAAACTGGAAAGTGGTATATTTGTCGGGATACGGAAGTGATGGTAAGATTTTTTAAATTATCGGGAACCCATGCGTGAACCTAGCATGCAGGGTGCACGCATTTCATTTTAAATTATCTTTTAATATTTCTGAGAGTGGTCAGCACCTTAAAATATCTATTTTTACCCCGAAAGGCGTACACCCGCACATGCATGCTGTTAGGTTCAGGCATTCGCTACATCGATCTTCCCAAAGCATAGCATATGAAATGAATTCAAATCAAATTTTTTTGCGGTTGCTATCGCATGGGCGATGGTGGGTGGTCATAAACCTCTAAATACATCAACCCAATGCTGTATATCAGGGAAAGTGTCGGCGAGGGTTCGGAATATAATTTTTTAGACGACATTGGCGAAATATGTCGACAAGACTTAAAAATAAATAAATAAAAATTATTTTTTTCAATTTTTTTAAACTTGTAAAACAACAACAATATCAAATAAACACTTTTCTACATAAATATGATTAGCATAACCACTAACTTGCGGCTGGTGAACGCCGAAACACTAACTCTCAACGTAGTTATAATAATATTAATTAATTATAATATTAATTAATATTAATATTAAGATTAATTATAATAATATTAATTAATTATAATATATTAATTAAAACCATAATTTTTATATTGAATTTATAACTAGAGTTAGGTTATAATGAGTTTATAATGATTTTAAGTACATATCCTTAATGTCATTAAATTCATGTGGACTTAGTTATAATATATTAATTAAAATTACATAAAATATATTAATTAAAACCCTAATTATTATAATGAGTTTATAAATAGAGTTAGGTTATAATGAGTTTATAATGATTTTAGGTATTAACAAAGGGAAAGCAAGTCTGTTGAATATCTTGCAATTAACTTCGTGTATACAATGTCATTCTCAGTTTTGGTTACTGTGAAATGGTTACTGTTGAATCGTATCAAGGATGAATTCAAAATTTTGAAACGAGCAATCATCTAGGTTATACCATTTAATACATTATTCAACGAGCATGTTTCAAGCTCGAGGATTTTTATATTACAATTTGTAAAACAAAGCTTCTAGAATCAAATTGCATCGACCTGCGTAGCGATGACCATATTGTATTAATTTTCAAAATTTCCAAAGATATATTACAATTTGCAAAACAAAGTTTCTATAATCAAATTGCATCGACCTGAATAGCGATGACGATAATGTATTGATTTTCAAAGTTTCTGACTAGTTCACTGCACCAAATATCAAAGTGTGCGTATGTTAATGAAATTCACTACACCAAATTTAATGGAATTTGATGCGTTTGTTAATGGAATTTGATTAAATTTACAATTCAACAATACACACAAATTTAATGGAATTTGATGCTTATGTATGATGGCCGGAAAGCACAGTTGGGATAAGGATGGGCGGTTCAGAAACTATTTTTCAATGTTTCATAAACTTAATATTTTATGTCTCTAAAATTTTGGATCAAGAGATTTATATCTGCAAATTTCTGTATAGGCTGCCAAAATGAAAATACCGCTACATCCTTGAAAATTCTATTACATTTATAACTCAAAATTGATTATAGCTCTCTGACCACAGAAGTCCATGCAATCCATCAATCTGATTCACAATCTTTCCGCGAGCTTAGTATAAAAGAGACCTAAATATATGTGCAGCACACCTAATAGAAAAAACATGTTTATTAAGGAAACTGCATTATATAGCGGGTTCGCCCTTTCTATGTCTATGTGATAGTAACAGTGTTTAATCTAAACAATGGAGTTAATACACATGGAATATGCAAGACCCCTTTAATACACATATAATATGCAACCTTAGCATTGCAATTTCTATATGCACATCATATAAGCTATAGGTGCATTCATATTAGGGTTTAGATGGGTCTCAGAATATTATTTCTGAAGCTCAGTTTAGATGGGCATTATCATCCCTTGAATGTTCGCGGCACTTGGTTATGAGATTCGTTAGGCCGACGCTACGTGCTTGGCTAAAATAGGCACGCGTGAGAATGCACGATTCACCTATAGGCCTTGCGAGATTATCTCTTGGGGATCACAGAAGATGGAATGATCAATTGAGGAAGCTAGTCCGTGGGCACAGGAACCGAACCGGTCAATATGACAGCTGTGCTCTATCGTTGTTAGTGTCTGTGAGTTTGAGGTAGTGTAGTTTAATCATATAAACATGTCTTTAATCTATGCTAATCATTTAAAAGTGGCAATAGTATGACCGCACAATGATTTATTAATATGATTAGGTAAATGTGAAAAAGTAAATAGGTTAACGGATGCATTTATAAATGCAAGGAAGTTATGAACTTTAAATCATATTCATTGATTTAGGAGGACGACTAATAATATGCCAGCATCTTCAATTGTTGGCCATAAGATTATAATTTTAGATTAAAAGGTGATTAATTGTACCCATCTCCAATAAGTATACACCTTTCAATGTAAAAATACAACCAATAAATAAGATGCATAAGATGTCAAGTGGTCACATATCATTACTAAACTGAAAATTCTGAAACATGTTCCTGATAGGATGATAGTAGATACAAAATCACATCAAC
>SNQJ01S0006406.1:121971-132049 GCA_010110895.2 Picea sitchensis
AATATTAAACCTATGGCACAAAAAAAAACAAAATAAAAACACGATAATGCAAAGGTTAAATAATTATTAATAAGAGATAGATGAATTAGAATGATTGAATCTTCCATTCAAAAACAAGAAGAAGAGGCACATTTCACAGTGCAAACCCTAGCCTAACTCTAAAAATTAAAAAAAGAAAATTCAAATCTTCAAGTTCAAACTTCAAACAAATGAACAAAAAAACTTTTTTGATCATACCTCAAAATCTTGATCTCTCCGCTGGCACCAATGGAAGCAAGATCCTTGTCTTTCTCCTCCTTGGATAGATGCACAATGGTTTTCCTCACACCTCTCTAGCTCTCTCACACTTCACACGTGAAATAATGAAGAAAAAAAGCCACCCGCGGCCTCTAAAACCCCTCATGCACTTTTAATTTGCAAAAAATTTAAAGCAGGCCGACACATTCCATCGACTCGCGACACATTGAGAAAATGTTGTGAGTTAATGAATGTGTCGCGACACATTCAAAATTTTGGAAGTTTCGCGACATATTCAAAAGAAAGTTTTGGCTGAGTGAAAATTTCGGCGACACATACGACATTTCCGATATAACGCCAATATATTCAACACTACATCAACCCCCTGTGCTGCATGCAAGCTGCTCTGACAGAGGTGTGCTCAGGAGTGCCCATTTTCCCCATACGTTCCCCCTCACGAGCCTCGGAAGTTTGCCTCTTTTTATAAGATATTTGGAGCTAGCAATGTCTCCAAGATGCTCATGGTGCACCTCGAATCCCTTTACTGTTTTGGCCATGATTAATGTTTGCTTGAGTTTTCCTGGAGTATTATTGGGTGTATGTGTGGATTTGAGATTTAATCATGCGTAGAATAGTAAATTCACATGAAGAAGAATTTTGAACAGTTTATGACAACGTTTCATTTTCTGGGCCATATTGAAGCATGTTGTTCATTGAAAAAAAATATCAGATTTAAGGTATCATATTTTGTAATTTTTATGAAATCTCCATTGAATAACTTTCTTTGAATAACCTCTTCCATACTAGACACAAAAGTAGAGTAGAAATTTGTAAACTTCTTTTGTCTCCTATATAGATTTGAGTTCTGGTCTCACTGTTAAATTTACTAAGGAACAAATTTCGATTTCAAATTGTGAACAGATATGGAAATAATTCGTTTCCAACACTGCCATCAATATAGTGATGCTTAATTGTCTGAAAGAAGGTATGCTGCTTTTAACCCTAATTCATAATGATCTGATGGTCAACCCCTATGAGATACAAAGCTTCTTGCATTCATGGTTCAAGCATAGATTGATCAAAATATGTTTTAATGATCTAGCAAAACCTTTCTGTTATAGGCCTGATTGTTCCGGATTTCATTGACATGGCCAACAGATTTTGCTTTCGAAGGGAGAGATTTTAATTTTGTAAGGGAGAGGAAGTGATACAACGAAGGCGATGGTGGGTGGTCATAAACCTCTAAATACATCAACCCCCTGTGTTGCATGCAAGCTTCTCCGACGGAGGTGTGCTCAAGAGTGCCTATTTTCCCCATACTTTTCCCCTCGTGAGCCTCAGAAGTTTGCCTCTGTTCATAAGATATTTGGAGCTAGCAATGTCTCCAAGATGCTCATGGTGCACCTCGAATCCCTTTACTGTTTTGGCCATGATTAAGGTTTGCTTGAGTTTTCTTGGAGTATTATTGGGTGTATGTGTGGATTTGAGATTTAATCATGCGTAGATTAGTAAATTCACATGAAGAAGAATTTTGAATAGTTTATGATAGCGTTTCATTTTCTGGACCATATGGAGGTGTCTATTTCATTTTATGGTTCTGTGGTGTCAATTATCAGCCTACACCTTTCGACATTCACCAGCCACGAGTTTGTGGTTGTGCTTAAATATTCCATCAATACTTAATCTTGTCCATACAAAACTGATTAAGCACTAAAAACTTAATAAATGTGCCCATTGTCAATATTAAAAAGACCTCCATATTCAACTAAAAAATGATTAAAAAATATCTCCAGGATTGTGCCAAAAAAAACTCCATGTTCAACTCGGTTATGCCAATTTAATGTAAATGCTACATAACATTCACAATAAACCTTATAAGCCCCGGATGGGGTGCCACGCGGTTCAACATGAGAACACCCAGTTGTCATATGCCTCTAGCTCTACTTTCAATGTCTCGTTCATCATTAATTCACATTGCAGAGAGGGTGACGACACTGAGACTGCACACAAGGGAAATTTTAAAGATCCGAACCAAGAATTCAATGGAAACATATAGTCCGGGTACAGTCAATTCAAACATTATGGAGCATGTATCACTCATAACATGTATTCTTTCTTTATTCAAGCCTGCATTCCTTTGCATGATTGGTCTTTTTGTTTACCCAAAGCACTCCGCAATCGGATTTGTTGGCTTCTCCTCAGCTCTAGGCTTTATTTGTGCCCCTTCCATCTGGATTTGTTGGCTTCTCCTCAGCTCTAGGCATGCCACGAGTAAGGGGACTCTCTAAGTGAGGCCCTGATTATCAAAGATATTTGGAGAATCGACGTCGTTGTCATGGCCCCAGTCACTTTGATTCGATGGCTTCCCCCTTCAGCAGTTGATTCTAGTTCGGAGCACTAGGGATGCTCGATTTTGGAAGAAGCCTCATCCTCCCCATCATCTTCTCTTCCTTTGGCCCCCATGACCTCTCCCCTGGCTTCTCCACCTCCATTGGCCGACATCTCCATGCCCGCTCTACAAACAGATCCATCCACGATTCCCTTTCCATCTTCCCTTGGTGCGACCTACTCTATTTATAATCCCTCCCAGCCGCTCCCGCCTGAAGAGAATTGGGCCTTCCCAATAATGGAAGAACAAGACCCATCCGCCCAACAACAGGAAAGAGAAAGTCCTCCTCAATCTGAACCGATTAAGACATAGAGCCTCTCTCTGAAGCACGTTAAACTACTTATGGACATACGTCGTGATGCATCAACAGATCGATGATGCAAGCGTGTCCATCTTGTGGACACCCCTGCAATTTCACTCTTGTCTGGAATCACCCTCAACAAAACGATGGAGGCGACGGAGCACATGGAGTCAACTTTGTGCTTTTGTCTTTTTTTTGGTTATATTCAGTGACCTTAGGCTCTAGGACTACTAGATATTCAAATTTTCATAACAGAACCTATAAACAAAAGGACTACTAGATATTCAAATTTTCATAACATAACCTATAAACAAAAACACTCAAGCAATAATATATTTCTGTAGACTCTATACTCTCTGTAAATTTTCCATATTTTCGAGGTAATACAAATTTTAACCTAAAAAAAACCCTTATAAAAATAAAAATAAGGTAATTATATACATAAATCCATCTAAAATCACAATATTAACTATGGCTACTTAGACTCTAGTTCTTGTTTGCAATATTAACAATGGCTACTTAGCAGCTAGTTCTTGCTCCCGAGTTTTGTAATAATTAATATTGGTTGCAATATATAATTTCACAAAGAGAAACAATTTTCTTGCAATGATTATTACAAAGGAAATAAATATCCACATTCAATGGCAAAAATCGATTACATTAGTATACATGTTTTACCATGGAATTGAAACCGGCAAGACCTAACATTATGCCAACCCTTGATTAATTGGTTCACTTTAATGTGCACATTTTGAGCAGCCAAAAACTAACCGTTTAAAGAATAAAACATGTTCTTTGCTTTTTTCTAGGTTTTTCTGCTTGAACCAAAATTAATCTTAACAATAAAGGTAAAATACCAAAATACCTTCATGAAATTGAAAACTAAATCAATGCCACTCTAATCTAGGATTGTATTCAACTAATTACGCCGAAAGGCGTATACCTATTGACAATGGGCACAATTAATCATCTTTTAATCTAAAATTTTAATCTCATGGCTAACAATTAAAGATGCTAGAATATTCTTAGTCGTCCTCCCAAATCAATGAATGTGATTTACTATTCATAATCTCCTTGTATTTTTGAATGCAGTTGTTACCCTGTTTACTTTTTAACATTTACCTAATCATATTAAGAAATTACTATAACACTATGTGATTGCCACGTTTAAATGATTAACGTTTACCATTACCATGTTTAAATTATTAACCACGAATTTTCTCATTTGTCCCTACGTTTTCCTCAGGCGTTTCAGTGATCCGCGCGTTTCATATTAGGCAGAGCATAGCGATCCGCGAGAGAAATACAGCCTATCGAACTGTGGAGGAAGACTGATCGTGAAGAGAGAGCAGGTGGCATAGAACAGTTTGAAGACGGCATGGGCCAGGGGATCGATGGAAGCCCGATAGTAATCAAAGGCAATCCACCATTTAACAAATGTCCCAAAAAAACATAAAATATAAAATATTTAGTGAAAACCATTTTACAACATAATTAAAAATTACAAACCACAATTATGAACTCAGCAGATTTTATTTACAGACTTAATTAAAGTTTATGTTAAAATTAGGTTTAATAAAGTAAATATGCCTTTCGGCGTTTATCAGTCACAATTATGTGACTGGGCTAGTAATATTTAYRCCGAAAGGCGTATACCTATTGACAATGGGCACAATTAATMATCTTTTAAWCTAAAATTTTAATCTGATGGCTAACAATTAAAGATGCTAGAATATTCTTAGTCGTCCTCCCAAATCAATGAATGTGATTTACTATTCATAATCTCCTTGTATTTTTGAATGCAGTTGTTACCCTGTTTACTTTTTAACATTTACCTAATCATATTAAGAAATTACTATAACACTATGTGATTGCCACGTTTAAATGATTAACGTTTACCATTACCATGTTTAAATTATTAACCACGAATTTTCTCATTTGTCCCTACGTTTTCCTCAGGCGTTTCAGTGATCCGCGCGTTTCATATTAGGCAGAGCATAGCGATCCGCGAGAGAAATACAGCCTATCGAACTGTGGAGGAAGACTGATCGTGAAGAGAGAGCAGGTGGCATAGAACAGTTTGAAGACGGCATGGGCCAGGGGATCGATGGAAGCCCGATAGTAATCAAAGGCAATCCACCATTTAACAAATGTCCCAAAAAAACATAAAATATAAAATATTTAGTGAAAACCATTTTACAACATAATTAAAAATTACAAACCACAATTATGAACTCAGCAGATTTTATTTACAGACTTAATTAAAGTTTATGTTAAAATTAGGTTTAATAAAGTAAATATGCCTTTCGGCGTTTATCAGTCACAATTATGTGACTGCGCTAGTGATAAAACAAGAGTATATAATGGTATTCAACTAATCACTCCATACCCTTAGTCGTTACCAATGTGTATAATTTATAATAGAAAGATTTGATATTTTTTTCCTAATTGCATGCAATTCACTACAATCAAAGATGATTACAATGGGTGTAGGGCTTGATTCTAAATATTCTTACAACTAATGCTTATATGTACATAAACCAACCTACTAGGCCCACTATAACAAATATATAGAGAGCATGATTTGAGTTTTTTTTATAAATTTTGTGGGACATCTCAAAAGAAACATAATTTGAAAATTTCATTGCAACTTGATTTTAAAGGAACAAGTGTTTGTTTGTGTGGTAATCTTTTACAAGCATGTAAAGAGAAGCAAAAGCTAAATACATGAATAAACATTGATAAAAGGTGGGGTTGGATGAGTTGTGTGGATGAACATGTCTCGTTAATTACATTAGGGTTGGGTATGGGGATTGGGTTTGGTAAAATTGTAAATATGATAATAATATATGAGAAAGACAGGTCTTAGGTGATGTTCTTTGAAACACCATTATTTTATGGAGAGTATCAATTCCCTAAGTAATATAGAAGTTCATTCTACCTAAGTGCATTGCCAAAATATGCTATATTATGATACTATGTGGTGAAAAATAAAACAATGTTTCAATAATCATATGTTGTAAATAATATTGTAGATATTACACACCCACCTAGTGTTTCCTATCCTATGTTTATTTATCTATGATGAGGGTGCCCCTAGTCAGATATATTCTCCCTTATATGTGAATATTTTCCCCTAGATGAGGGTGTCACCTCCTCTTCAGTCATTACTCAGTTGTACATTAGTTAGACCATTGGAGTCAAGTTATGCATGACAACCTCAGTATTATCACCAAGTGTTGCATGTTCACCTTGGGATCATCACCAGGAGAGTGCACTCAAAATACATGTGGCTTGGAGGGTGCAACACATGTGCATGCATGAGATTCTCTCCACTCTACTTATATGATCCAGTTAATTGATGACTACATGCTCGGTTAACTAGGACTAGGTGGCAAATAACTCAGGTTTTTGTCAGTGTGTGTCCACATCTCTCTAGAAAGCTACTATGACACATTAGTTTGAGCATGTAAATTATATATATTGTAAAGTATTAACTATTTGAGTGTGGATTAGCGCGAAATACAATTCTTTCATTCTTTCTCTCGAATTCTTCTCTTCTTCTCTTAACTTTGCAAGTTTTGTGTTCATTATTGCTAGCTAGATTCTTTGTGCAGAATTCACTCCCATTTCACATAGTATCAGAGTCCACGGGTACTAGGAAGAAGGCACACAAAAAATCATTTGCAGGACTTTGGGATGTTGCCATAGAAATATTCTTACTCAAATTGACTAATACTGTTAACATCAATGCCCCAATGTCGCCCCATGCTTTTGAGAAGCCTTCGCGGGAACGAACTATTCCGGGAAGCAAATATGCAATGCATACACATATTACAAGTCTTCCGCTGTCAATCATCATCTGTTTCTCCACCAAACAGGCTACTAACCCGTCTTGATTTTGGATGTTGTCGCATGACTGAATCATACTGGAACGATCATTAATGGTGGTAACCAGTTGGATAGTAAAAGCGTTGAGAACGAGAACCTTTCCTGGCATCCAGTGAGCTTTCCTGTTGAACGCAATCACCGCATCCACTAAGATGAAGGTAATTAATGTAAATACGGTACCGCAATTGATTATCAAATCTGAAAGCTTAGAAGCTTCAGAGTTATAGCGACGGACGAAGCCAATGACAAAAACAAACAAAAGGAGGACGAATTTCCAAATCAAACCCCCAGTTTTCATTTATTCCTGAGTAAATGAACATAAAACAATATACTTGAGTATTGATCCTGATCCTAGCAGGGATCCCTTCGTTCACTTCAATGGAAAAATGTCATTTTAGCCTCACATTAGCACCACTGTTTGGAACCCTTTCATTCTCTGAAAAAGTGGTATATATATCCGGATATGGAAGTGATGCTAAGATTTTTGATGTAAAAGTAGAGATTGTGAAGAATTTTGTTTTTATTACTAAATGTATAAGATGGAAATCTTTGGTGAATGGTGTACCAAAATAGATATTCTAGGGTATCAAACTCTAAGAAATATTAAAAGATAATTTAAAAAAAAAAAACATTTATGGTGCAAACCACATAATAAAAAAAATCTAGGATTGTGTAAAAATACCTCCATATTCAATTAAAAATAATATTGAGGATTGTGAAAAAAAAAACTCCATGTTCAACATGATTATGCCAATTTAATGTAAATGCTACATCACATTCATAATAAACCTTATAAGTTGCGGATGGGGTGCCACGCAATTTAGCATGAGAACACCTAATTGTCATACCCATGTCGCTCTCCGCAATTTAGCGTGAGAACACCCAGTTGTCATACCCATGTCGCTCTCCTTTCAATGTCTTGTTCCTCATTAATTCGCATTGCAGAGAAGGTGACTGCGTTGAGATTGCACACAAGGGAAATTTTAAAGCTCCGGATTAGGAATTCAATGGAAACATACAGTCTGGATACCAAGGCACTGCATACATTTAATTCAAACATTATGGATCCTGTATTGCTCATAATAGGTATTCTTTCTTTATTCAAGCCCGTGTTCATCTGCATGTTTGGTCTTTTTGTTTACCCAAAGCACTTTGCAGTCGGATTCGTTGGCTTCTCCTTCGCTCTAGATTTATTTGATTTATTTGTTCCCCTTCCATCTGGTGCGTCATTCTCCAATTCGTAGGCATGCCACAAGAAAGGGGACTCTCTAAGTGAGGCCCTCATTATCAAAGATATATAGAGAATCGGCGTCAATGTCATGGCCCCCATGTCTCTGGACCAGTCACTCTGATTCGATGGCCTCCCCTTTAGTTGTTGATGCTAGATCATATTAAAATCAGATCTGATTTACTAAAGTCATATCTGAAGGTAGGTTTAGTAATGTTGAGAAGCTTGTTTTGGTCTTTACTTACTTTACTAAATTCAGATCTTGGAAATTAGATCTGAATTTACTAAATCTTCAGATTTACTAAACTTAATTTTAGCATAAACCCTAATTAGGGTTTGTAAATAAAATCTATTATAGTCGTTCATTGTGGTTGTGCTAGTATAACTAAAATAAGAGATAATTTTACTAACCTACTTAGGCAAGACATAGATTAATCAAATTCGAGCTAGATTCAAATTTCCAAATCAAATTCAGAAGTACATGAGCATTCATGTGTCAATCTAGAACCAAGACCCAACTGGGCACAATCCATCTTACGGATAACCGATGATCTTGCAGATGATCCTGGTGATCCTAGAAGGATGAGATCACAATTTGAGAGAGATCTACATGCTCTCACAACCATAGAACCAGTGATTCCCATGCATTGTTGCATGGTTCTTGCATCCAACCCTCAAGCCTGTGCAGAGGTTGAAAGGAATCTGTATTGGAAAAGATAGAGATAGACATCTCACTACTGCATTTACTTCATCAGATTTGTACAGACATCTACATATTCATCAAAAGCTTCATTGAACAAAGATTTAAAGACTTGTGAGGTCTCCTTGGGGTAAAGAACACAACTACCTAGCAGTTGTCCTTTTTCAGCATTGTATCTTGAGGGGGGAGGTTCCTATGAAGTTTTCCTTCTTCTTTTTTTTGTTGTTCCAATTTTAATAAATGCATTGTAAAATGGGTACCTAACATGGCTTCTAGTCATGACCCATTCACTGCATACTCCCTAGTAGTCATTCAAGGGGGGTATGTGAGATATTACACACCCACCTAGTATTTCTTATCCTATATTTATTTGTCTATGATGAGGGCATGTCTGGCTAGATATATTCTCCCCTAGATGAGGGTGCCACCTCCTCTTCATTCATTACTTAGTTGCACGTCATTTAGACTAGTGGAGTCAAGTCATGCATGGAAACATCAGTATTCTCACCAAGTGTTGCATGCTCACCATGGGATCATCAC
Organism: Picea sitchensis; assembly: GCA_010110895.2. NCBI lineage: Eukaryota > Viridiplantae > Streptophyta > Pinopsida > Pinales > Pinaceae > Picea > Picea sitchensis. The sequence continues at coordinate 131,258 of SNQJ01S0006406.1, forward strand.
CAAGAGGGTGAACTTGACATGCATAAGGCTTAGAGGGTGCACCACATGTGCATGATGAGATTCTCTCCAATCCACTTGTATGATCCAGTTAACTGATGATTGCATGGTTGGTTAACTAGGACTATGTGGCAAATAATTCAGGTTTTTGTCAATGTTTCCACATCTCTCTAGAAGACTACTATGGTGAATTAGTTTGAGCATGTAGCTTATATCTATTGTAAATTATTCTTTTTGAGTGTGGATTAGAATGGAATACAATTCTTTCATTCTTTCCCTCCAATTCTTGTCTTCTTCTCTCAATTTTGCAAGTTTTACGTTCATTGTTGCTAGTTAGATTCTGTGTGCAGGTTTCACTCCAATTTCACAAATCATATCCATGGTATTGTATTGTTAATGCATGGTTGAGTGTGTAAAGCATGATATATGATGACAATGTGTGGTAAAGAATAAAACAATGATGTAGCAATCATATTCTTTGTCATTAAATAATATCTTCAATGCACGGTTTACCTTTTAAAACAAAACAAAATATTATTATTATAAAAAGTGTTTTTTACAGTCTCATATGAGGGAGATGTGTAATTCCTTTATGCTCAACATGGAATTGAGACATTAGCATTAAAAAAAATAAAAATTCAATGTATATAAATAAAATATTTCAAAATAATTTTATATAAACTTTATATATATAGAGAATTGAAAATAAAAATAAAAAAAATCTTATTCCATATATAATTGATTTCTACTTCTCAATTTTATCATAGATTTATCATCAATTTTTTAAAACACAAA